>VXBA01002137.1:38538-60828 GCA_013399895.1 Serilophus lunatus | reverse complement strand
GTTCCCGCCAAAATCTGTGAGCCGACAGCTCCCAGTGCCATCTTTTGCCAGCCGTGGGATGGCTGCCGCCTCCCAGGGCACCCGCCAACCACAAAAACCCACAAAAGGGGTGTCCGTGGTTGACTGGGGCCACAGGGCTGCCCCCCGGGGGTGGCCGTGACCACCGGAACCCCCCACCGGGCTCCCCACGGCAGTGTGGGGGCTGATGTGGCCACTGGAGCACCCCTGCAGCGGTGCACGGGCCAGCAGAGCCACCACTGACCGCCAGGCACTGGCCATGGTGGTGGGGTGCTTCTGATGTGACTGCCCCACGGACACAGGCACCGGGGCACCGCCGAGAATCGCCCTTGGGAAGTAGCCAGCTGGTGCTGGGACCGCTTCGTGCCGGAAGGAGCTTGCGGCCTGCTGCTGCTGCTGCCGAGAAGGCATGCGTGCAACAGCAGCCGCCCGGCGCTGGGCTTCACTCTGCGAAGGACTCGATCCCACAGCAGCGCCATGCCCGCCGGCTTCCTCGTGTCAGCACGGCACCAATGCCAGGGGGGGAAGGCGTGTGTGTGAGAGCAGCCACCATGAGGCTCGGGGAAAACCAGCGGATGCCCCGCGCAGCGCCACTGTGGAGCCGCGACCAGTGCCCGCAGCCCACCGCCTCCACCCAGCCCACCCTGCAACCCCACACCGGCACCGCAGGCTCTGGGAAGTGGCCCCGCAGGCTCCCGGAGCCACCCCGGTCCCGCACACCCTGGCTTCCGGCCCTGCTCCGCGCGCTCCCAGGCCCATGCACTACAGGCCAGGGCTGTGCTGGAATTAAACCCACCGTGGCATGTCCCCAGGAAAAAGCAATCCACATTTCGGTGAGTCAGGGAAGGAAGTGAGGGAAAAAAACTGAAAAAAACAGGGTTTATACTAAAAACGGGGATCCCTTTCCCCCCTCCCCCACTCCCTCTAAGAACCCGCCAGCACCCCCCTGTACCCTCCTCCCCTTTCAAACCCCTACACAGGTTTTCCTTAATTTTCCCCCTTTATCTTAATATCACTTTAACTTTGCTTAGTGGTAGGTGTAGATCACAAAGCAGGAAAATTTCAGTGAAGCTGTGAATGTCACCCTCAGGAGCCCACATCAAGTACACAAACAACAAAGAGCCCAAGTAATCTTTAATCTAGCAGACAAAGGCATACCAACTTAAACAAGCAGAATCTTGAGCAATGAAAAGTGGGGGAAAACTGCAAATTTTAAGTGAGAATAATTAGTCATTAGAATATCTCACCATAAAGGGTAGGGTCACTACTGCTTGAACTCTTTGAAAGGGTGTTTTTCTGAAAGAGGTCTTATTCAAATAAAAATTGTTAGGACTCAATGCAAGGATAAGTTGGAATTTTATGCTAACTGTTAGACTAAATGAACTTTCTCATTTTACTTATTGATAATAGGAAAATAATTGTCATTTTTGCCTAGTACTGGAGTATGATGGAAGCAAGGTCAGTTAAATTTATCTTGTAAATGCCTGCATATTTTGAGAGATAGAGTAAATGTAGTGTTTAACTACTTTTATACCTGGCAGAGAATGAATTTGACCTATAAACTTGAAATTCTATTCAGCAAGTCGTGAGATTTCTATTGTGTTAAAAACAATCACTGAAAATGTTAACTTTTTTCCTTTAGCTTGATGCGGGTTTTTTGTTTGTCAGTCTGTTTGGTTGGTGTGAAGGTTTTTTTATTTAGTTGTTTTTTTTTTTAATTTTAGAATTTATAAAAACAGCTACTTTTGAGAATTCCATTTTTTATTTTTTTTTTCTACTCTTTTGATTTTACAACCAGTTTGGCAGAATGAAACATACATTGATGATTAAGTTCTATTCTCATTAGCCCTTTCATTATAATGTCTCCATGCCAGAAATTCAAACTTTCAAACTTCCTACCAACTGAAAAGTGAATTTTGAAAAACTTGAGAGTGATACAGATCTAAAAGGAAAGAAGGTTAAAAAATAAAAGAAGAAAACTCAAGATATCTCTGTTGCCTGTATATATTGGCAAGATAAAAATAAACAAATAAACCNATTGGAAAAAAAAAAAAAAAAAAAAAAAAAAAAAAAAAAAAAAAAAAAAAAAAAAAAAGGAAAATTTTGGATATTTTAGATTCAAAAAATTTTGAAAAATTGAAATCTACCACTAATGTATTTTGCAAAGAATAGAGTATATGCTGTCTCAATGCCACAGAATGGAAACATATTGAGGTTTCCAGTGTAATTAATTTTTCACCCTTTAATATCCATAATAATTTGATTGTACACATTTGTGTACAAAACACCAGTAATTAATGAGTGCTGTGTGTTGATTTGAGCCATAACTTCCTAATGTCTTCAGCAACATAGAGAAGGTGAGTTTGCTTGGCTCAATGAATTCAATCATAACTTGCCCTTCAAAGAAAGAACCAGCTCGGGGATCTGAGAAGTTGTGCCATGATGCAAATCAGTTGAGGAAGAATGTGCTTTTAGCTTTACTCTTTCTGGTAAAGTAGTCTATTATTTGTTAAGAGCCTTATTCAACATTGTGTTCTTCAGATTATTATTTGTTAAGAGCATTATTCAACATTGTGTTCCTCAGATTATGTTGAGTGAGATGCATTTTGCCTATCTGCACATCCAGCTTACAATCAGTGGAGAGGCAAGTAAAGCATTGTATCAGTAACTAGTTCGGAGAACAGCATTCTGGGAATTTAAGATAGGCATCTGTAGTGGTTTAAACACTGTTTAGCATTCAGGGGGGCGTGAGTTCAATAAAGGCGATGGAAAAACTTAATAGAATGGTCAGCAAGGGGACTTTTTATTACAAGGGAGTTAAATTTAAAAGGGACAGGGGGAAAGGGTAGGAAAGGGTGTCTTTTCCCTTCTCACTCTCTGGAAGCACCTTTGGCCCTTCAGCCTCTCTGGAAAACACAAACACAGGTGAAAACCAACCAGCTCCCTCCCCTCCCTTTGTCCGAAAACTTGCTCCCAGGTTGAGAGGAATGGGTGGAATCCTGCCGGGGGGCCTGCAGACACTGGACACCAGGGCTGTGATGCTTCTCCTAGCAGCAGCGGCCGAAAAAGAGACCGGGGGCGTGGCCATGTTTCGGCTTTCAAGCCTTCTCCCTCGTCGCTTGAATGTCGCCACTTTCTTTTCCGGCCACAGCTAGCTTCCCATTCATCCAGTTATTCGGGCCCGGCCTCACTTCCGGTGTTCTTTTGTTGGAGAAGTCACGAGTTCAGTCGTTAGGTGCCATCTTTGTTCGTATGGCTGCCGCGTCTCAAGAGATGTCACAGCGCCAACACGATGCCAGGGCTGGCTCTCTATCGCTCTCTGTCAGCAGCCGTGATGCTGAAGTTCCCGGCCACGCTGGCCCAAGGCGGTTTGCCGCTGCCTGCGCTCCGAGGTGAAGGTGAGGAGCCACTGCCCCCTCCGGCCCGGGGTGGTGGTGGGGGGGAGGGGTGGCCCCGGGAAGCCATTGTGCCTGTGCAGGAAGGGGCGACCTGGGAAGGGAGACAATGGGCAGAAACAGAAGCTGTCTGGGTTACGATGCACAAGATAGCCCCTGGGGTCATGCGCGGCGATGGCCGGCGATAAGCGTCCGCCCAGCCTCTGTGCTCCCGGGAGCAGCGGGGACAGGGCTAGGAACCGCTGCTCAGCCCACGCCGGAGGAGGTGGGGGAGCGGCGGGGATGGGCCAGGAGCCCAGAGGGCACGGAGCCACCATGCCCGTGCGGGAGGGGGGGTGGCCCACGATCCCAGCTTCCCTCCAAACCCCGGGAGAACAGGTAAGCCCGGAGCCTGGCTTTCACAGGTAAAAAGGGTCCACCCCCACCCCTCGGTCTCGGCCAGGACAGTACCCTCCCTGACGGCTTTTTTTTTTTTTTTTTTCTTGAGGAAAAACTGAATTTTATTCGGATAAGTGGGGTTTTGCTCTTCCACCTCCTTTCAAAAACCCTTTTTCAAACAGCCACAGCAGCTCAATCTATGCAAAGATTTTCCTATTCTGTACACCCCTTTCCCAACAAGTGTTGAAGAACACAATTTTCAAACTTACTGGGCAACTGAACAGTTCTTCAATAAGCCAAAGAATACTGAAATGAACTCAGGGCTGTCTAACAAAATCAGAGTGTTGCATACGACGTAGTGTCATATGTTGAGTTCTGAAATGATGAATGTGAACAAGAGAGATTTTGCCACAATTTGAATTGTGCTTAAAATATTGCTAAGTGCACTACAAGTCCTCCAAAGAAACTCAGATCAACTATGCAATATTGAAAGAAAAAAAAGGGGTAAAAGAAAGAAATATAGATGATAAAAAATCAAGGACGTTTTAAGCTATCTTAATTTATTTTTTTAAAAAGACTAGGGGAGGAAAAAAAAGGAGCTGAGATGAAGGCAAGAGACTCTCCTTAAACTAAACAGAAGACCAAACTTCAGGAAAAAAAATAAAATTGTCTATTCCTGAGGTATTCTGAAGCAAAATAAAATTTTTGAAAAATTGGAAACCTCATATGTAAACCTAATGTATAAACCTACATACATCTATCACAAGATGTGATAGAAAATATACTGCAACCAGAGGCTGCTGTTTTAGACAACTCACTACATATTTTTATACTGTGCAGTGCCAATTAGTAGACATATTACAGTGTGCCAGTCTTCAGCTTCCATGAAGTATTTCTCTGGTTATCCTGGCTTCATTTAAGAATTTTGCACACAAATCATGACCTAAACTTTGACAAAAACGTGGTGTTAGACAGTGAACATGTATCTTTTCTGAAGCCATAGACAGATAAAATGAAAGAAAGTAAAAGAAAATTAAAAATAAACTTTTTAAAATTCTGATATAACATCAGATGGAGACCCTGCAGGCAGGCTTAGAAAACCTCCGAGAAGTTCCACAGAGATGTGATAGGATGCAGATAGATAACGAGAAAGGGAGGGGAAGATAACGTGTTAGGCTGTGTCTTTGTTGGCTCGCAGATGTAAAACGCTGGAGAACTCTTTGGTATCTCATAAATATACTTCCAGTGTATTTTGTAAGGGAAATCTTAAACATAGTTCTGCCGTTGTGAAAGAAGTAAAATTTGTGCTGACTTTAATGCATGCTTCAGTGTTTCCTCTGATAGGTCATCTATTAATTCATCTATTTTAACTCACTTTGAAAAGTCTTATTTAAATTTAGTAAATATTTAGAGGAAAATTATTTGGCCAGTAGAGGGGATGACATAGAAAATATAAAGGGGCAGAAGCAGTAATTTTGTCCCTCTCAAAAAAGCATATTATGCTAGTAGTTAAATGTATCAAAAACAATCACCTGATTAGTATGTTATCAAACAATCTAAGGACAATTTTCAGTTAGTGAACAAATAAATGTGTTTTTTTAATATTAAGACACAGTAATTCATAAGAAAATAAAGTAGAGTTAAAAGTCTAGTTTACTGTGTGTATGGGTGCTTCAAGGTTTTTGCTGACCTTTCACAGAATCACAGGTTATTCCTGAGCCTTATAAACTTGAACTTAGGGTAACTTGATTTGCTGAAAAACAAGAGAAAATTCAGGAAAAAGATAACCGTAAATGTCTGGATTTGCAGAAGTTACTCAACTTTTCCTGGCCATGAGCAGAGTAGAGATTGTCGGGGTATCTTTACTATAGCCAGATATATTCTACTTTCAGAACTATAAATTTCCAGATGAGGCCTATGTATCCATTCATATGCACTCAATTAAAAAGGTGAATAAAATGCAACAGCTACAGGAGACAAAATTGCTTTGATAACAGACATACACATACTTCTACGCTCACATCCTTCCCATCTCAAATAATTATTTCTATTTGGAAAAAGCTTAATAAAAGTCCACAGAGAAACAATTTTTTGTTTTAGTAAATAGAAGAGAGATGAAACTGAGCTAAGAATGAATCCAGGAACTATGATTTTAACAGTGTGATAGCTCGTCACAGCTGGTGAGTGGGCCTACAAGGGGCAGTGCCCTGCTAGACCTGCTGTTTTCCACCAGAGAAGGACTGATGATCAGGGGCCAGCTGCGGTACAGTGACCATGAAACGGTAAGAGTTTTCAATGCCAGCAGGACTAGGACTAGGACTAGGACTCCCCCTGTACTTAGCACTGGTTAGGCTGCACCTTGAGTACTGTGTCCAGTTCTGGGCCTCTCAGTTCTGTGTTCTGGGCCTCTAATTTTAGGAAGGATGTTGAGGTGGTGGAGCGTGTGTCCAAAGAAGGGCAACGAGGCTGGTGAAGGGACTGTAGCACAAGCCCTATGAGGAACGTCTGAGGGAGCTGGAGTTATTTAGCCTGGAGAGGAGGAGGCTCAGGGCAGACCTTACCAATCTCTACAACTACCTGAAAGAAGGCTGTAGGCATCTGGGGGTCAGTGTCTTCTCCCAGGAAACCAGCAGTAGAACAAGAGGGCACAGTCTTAAGCTCTGCCAGGGGAGGTGTAAGTTAGACTTTAGGAAGTTTTTTGCAGAGAGAGGAATTGGGAAATTAAAATGGGCTGCCCAATTGGAGTCATCGTCCCTGGAGGTATTTAGGAAGAGATTGGATGTAACACTGAGTGTTACGGTCTAGTTGACAGGGTATTGTTATGTCAAAGCTTGGACTCAGTCTCAGAGGTCTTTTCCAACCTGGTTGATTCTAGGATTCTATGATAGTTTCTTTGACTTCAAAAAATTTCAAGATTCTTACTCTCGATGCATATGGGACATTCCAGTTATTCCTGCTCACACATACATGTCTACTCAGGTGGTATAAATATACAAAAGTCAGACTTATCTCTTGAATTTTCTGAGATTTCTGCATTTTTTTTCCTCTTAACTTCTGCAAAAAATAGTGCACGTGACAGTGCAGGAGCAAAGAAAATGCAACTCAGAGAACTAACAAAACCATTTTATTTTTTTCCCTGTATCTAATAAGATGTAACACCATAACATATGTTCTCCTTGAAATTGGTTTTAAATATGCAATTAATTTTAAAGAAATCTTGGATTTCATGTTCTATGAATTGCAGATAAACAATGAAAAGTATTTTAATGTTATACATTATAGCCATAGAACATGGAGAGTTTAGCTACTTTCCAAAGAAGTTTTAATCACACTAAGAAGGGTCAGTTTATCATAGTACCATTTCTTCCTCTATTTGTATGTCAGTGTATGCAATGCATTTATTTGTACCCACTGGTGCTTTTTTGTTCAGACCCTGAAATGAGTGCCATCTATTAGAGATTAGCTAGTTATTAGCTAATTGCTATGCCAAAGCAGGCCTATAATTTTGGGTTCAGCATCTCATATTCTAGTCTTGTAGATTCCTACCTGGGTTTGCTATGGCTTTTATTAGGAGCATTTCTGACTCTCAGTGGGCCATTAACTTGACATTTTCTTTGCAATTTCTTCCTAACTATGCACTTATACCTTTGGCTTTCCCTGCCATCCTTGTCATATGACCAGGAAGTTACAAGTAGAGGTGAATAATTCACATGCAAGCAGATTGTGCCTTAGTTCCTCTTTTTGACTTTCCCAAACCAAGTTTCTTCCTGAACCTCAACATTCCATGAACCAGGTTACACAATAAGTATTTGACTTCTAGATGTGATGTGAGAACTACTTAAGGACAATTCAGTACACCGAGAATCTTCTTCTGAATATGCTGTAGTGAGGGATTGATTTGTATATAATTTAATAGTTTTGATAGTCCAGATTGTCAAGGCTGGTGCATGCAAACACATATGCCTTCACCCTTGCAAATGCCTTGCGATTTCCACGAACTTGAGCTGCATTTTCCATTGCACATGTGATTATTTTGAGTCAAATCTTCCCTGACAGTGACTATTTTCAGAAGAGGAACAGACAACATTCACAAACCTAAATATGTCAGCCATGGAGAAAACCAATATTTAACTAATGATTACTGTACAAGAAAACTTGTTTTCAAAAGTTGCAAATATTGGAATAAATACCAGTAGATCTTCCAATCTCCTAAAATTGGGTTGATTTTGAGATGTGTTAGCAAGAACATAACTGCTTAACTTCATGGGTTTTTTCCGGTTCCTATATTACAGCAAAGCTTAATGTTTGGCTTTGTAGTTCTGCATAAATATTTTATTCAGTTTTATCCATGGAGATTTATAACAGATACTCTCCACTCCTCCTTAACTTTGGTTTTGAGTTTCAGGTTCAAACAAACTCAGACCCTCAAAGCAAAATTGTTGAGTATCACCTGGTTTAAAGTTGAAATCTTGATAATCTGCAATATTTCACATCATGCAAAACTGTAAAATGAACACAATTAATTAACTAAAAGGAAAATGTCGATTTCTTTACTCTTATAATATGAAAATTATGCAGAAGCCCATCTTAACTAATCTATAGAGCTCAGGACTGTTTGGAGCATTGTCTCTTCTGGATAACGTAGCCTATTATTTTTCAGCATGCAATTAGACCTCCTGTAAGGGACTTTCTTTTTTGCTTCCAATAACTTGAGGTTATAGTAGCTGCACAGTAGAAATGCTATTTGCCTTATTATTTCTTTGGCAAGCCTCATTAATTTTGATGCTATATGACCATTAATTGATAGTAATGTGTCCTAATCAAGGTATAATTGATTAACAGTTAGAGAAATTTTTCTATTTGGTTTAAGAAATTACCCACCCTTGTCAAAAAACTGTAAAATCATTAATTCTGTTCTTCTGCTTTTAGAGAAATTAATAATCAATTTTCCTTTTGCTGTCCTTAATTTATACTATAGTAAGGACTAAAATAGTCTATTTAGAATGGCAGGAGAATTATGTGGCAAAACAGATTCTT
Organism: Serilophus lunatus; assembly: GCA_013399895.1. Taxonomy (NCBI): domain Eukaryota; kingdom Metazoa; phylum Chordata; class Aves; order Passeriformes; family Eurylaimidae; genus Serilophus; species Serilophus lunatus. Next base: position 52,000 of record VXBA01002137.1, on the reverse strand, counting down.
TAAGGTGAACTGGAATCAGCTCATTTATGGTACTGACTTTAAAAAAAGAAAAGGAAAAAAAAAAACAAACCAAACAAGGATCAGAGCACTTTAAATCATCTGCGTCATCAATTATGCAGGATACTGCAAGTGCCCAGCACACCTTTGTAACAAATGAATCAATACACAAGCACATCTATAAAGAAAGGCTTTTGACTTAATTATGTTCACTTTTGACCTTCAGAGGACTAATTCTAAATATAAATCTCCCCAACTGCTAGCAATATGTACTACAAGCCCATGTATTCAGACTCAGTGCTTAATGATGCAACGTTCTTCAGCGAAACTGATTTCAGCGTGAATGTTTGAGCAGGAAACTATACAGTATAAGGACCCTGGAATAGCTTCACGAGCAGGGGATAGTGTTATTTTTATCACTGTGTCAGCTTCACATCTGCAGCACATCAAGGAGACTAGTAGTAAACTGCTTGTTTATTATCAGTAAACTGATGTTTATTATCTGAAGCATTTATGTGCTAATGGTTGAGGACTGATTAAAAAACGAGGTCCTAACTTACACATACCACAATCTTTTTTTTTTTTTATAATCATTATTGTTTTCATCTTTGGTACTTTGCTGATGTCTTGTATCTATGCCAGATTCTGTAGATCATTCATGGAACTAGCATTTTTGTGCCTCTTTTGATAGGAATGGACCGTGCACAGCAGTCTGTAACCAGCAATTCTCCATGTTAATTAGTAAATAACATTGTTAATACCTCAAGCCTGGTTAGCAAGTGGAAAACTGCATACTATGCTGCCCCCTGCTGAATTATAACAAGCTCACTGTATTTTATGTCTAACACTAAATGAAAGAAGAGAGTGCTGATATGTGAAAAAAATCCTGATCACTCAACAGTGGTAGGTATGAATTTAAAATTCTTAGATTTTCTTCAGTGAAACAAGAAAAAAATTTTTTTTTTTCCTCACAGAAGACAGATGAGGCTTTACTACAGAAAAAAATCATCACACTGTTTCCAAAGTTAATCAAACTAATAATATAGGATTCTATACATAGTGTATATGATACTGAGTCATATATTGGGGAGAGTTATTGTGCTATTGATTTTCTGAAGGCACAGATACAAGCAATACTGGATAGAGATAATGATCTAAAACCAATTGCTGACTAAAAACTGACTTTTTGCTCACATTGAGTACTACCAAACAAAGACTATTTTTGGAGGAAAGCATTCATGCGCTTAGTGCTTTTATTTTTATTTTTCTTTCTTTAGTTTCTGCTTTAGTAACATTCTGAAATGAAAAACATAATTACAGATTGACTTTCCCACACCTCTAAACTATGTGTTTAGTTAAAAGTTTAATGTAAGTTTGTTGCAAGTTTCTGAAATTCTGACTTAAAAGCTGTTCTATGTCCATTTTAGAAGGCAGAAGGATAGAAAAGAAGGAAAATAATCACTTAGTGCAACAAGCTCTGTTTTATCTCATTTCAAAAGTGAGAAATTGATGTCAAAACCATCCTGAAAATGGCCGAATTTACAATGATGCAATGCCTCCTGAGACACAAGATGGAAAACAAGTAAATGAACAAAAACCACAAATCTGAACAATTGGTTGAGAATACACTTCACAGCAGTCTGATGTCAGGTAGGGAGAGAGGGACTTGAAGCCCCTAGCTGTTGTGTAGTTTTTCTGACCACTTACTGACTCATCAGAATTCTCCCTGGTTTATTTACCCAGTACTAGTCTATGAGAATAGTCTCTGGAAATACACTGTAGTGCAGCAGCTACCCATTTTCATTCAGCTAGCTCTCTTTTGTATGCAGATTCCTAACAGACTCATTCCTAAAGACTCACCACTTTGACACACACGAAAGGGTGACTTAGCTGCCTTTGCCTTCTAGGTGGACTATGCCAGGTCTTTGTGCCTCACTTTAACTTGTGCCCATCTGCTTCCCTCCTCTCTGCTTAGTGGAGGGGAACATATGGCCCTAAGTGCCTAACTCTGATTTCTTGCCACACCTTCAATTACACTGCCATATGTTCTAGTATCATACTGTAATTGCTGATAGTTAGTGTTAGAAATACAAAAGGGGCATTTCACAAACCAACAGGTTTACTTCTGTTATATAATAAAGCTGAAACAGCTGTCACTGTAGTGTCCTCTGATAATCTCCTGACTTGCTCTACACACAAGGCTTTCATAATTTTATGTATTTAAAATCATGCTATCATTCCTTGCTCATTATTTTTCTCATCATCACTAAAATCAGCAAACAAAAAAAATCTATTTTCCTGTTGTAGTTAATTCAGACTATCTCTGTAACCCCTTATTCTCCATGGGAACCTCTCTGAGTCCTTGTTACTAGGGAGAATATACATCAGAGGTATCAGAGAACAATGCAACTATTTAGTTTTACAAAGATTTTATATTCTAGGCAATGTTTTGCTATTTTAATTGCATTACATTCCTGCCTAAGAAGATCTAAATCCCGCTGTTTTTTGCTGTAATAAGTAGGACAGTACTCCCTGTGATATTTTTGCATTGCAAGCATATGGTTGCAGCTTAGAAAATCTACTGGAAAACATTTGTGAAACGTGGAGGCACTCTGGATTTCTATTATTCATGGTGACAGTATAAAAGCCTCCACTGTCTTTAAATAATATTTAATGTGTAGCTTTTTTTTCTCTTTATTATTTTCTTTAAACATGAATTTTAATGATTACAAGAACAACTTACTTAAACATGGAAAAGGAAGATGTCTTAAAAATTAAACTACAGATATCCATAGGGAAAACTCTCTATATGGATACAGAGCACAAGGTCAGTTGTTGGATTACAATGAGCACACAAGACAGGTGACAAAAGGAAGCTACTTGGGGCACAAACTAAACAACATGCAATCAACATCACATTAGTTCACCTTAAAATGCTGCTTCACAAAAAATGAGGTTTTCCACAGAAACACATACACCAGTTTTAGCAATAAAAGCCAAGGTGGAATCTAGCATAAAAGGAAGGGATATTCTACTTCTACAAGGCCATGTTTTCTAGATGTCTATTTATATGTATGTTTACACCTCTGCTTATTTTTTTCCTGAAAGATATTATGAGTCTGATATTGTCATGTTGATTTCTAGTCAGTGATCTTTCATATTTTTAATCTTACAATGAGATGTCAGTCTTATTAAGATGGTATTATAAAAAAGCCAGCTCCTTCATTGTCCTAATATGTAATTCGCAATTATCTAAACTCTAAATGTTTTTTGTTATTGTTTTTTGCTTTATTTTGTGTTTCAGTTTTGAGTTTTTTTGCAACTGTTTTATAAGGCTATTTGTTGGTTCTGCACAGAACTCTCCATTGAATGTGGCATGCTGTCACCTAAATCAGCAAATCGACTGCTTACTCATTTGATTCTACAATTTGCTGACATCTGCTGGTCTTTCTTTCTAAGTTTAAGTACTTTGCCCTTTCTGTTGGGAAGATGAAGGCTGCTTCTTCCTCAGTACCCGGGTCTGGCCTGGGCCACAAGCATTATGTCAAATCTGGGACAGTATATTATAAAGGGTTGACATGCCGGGTAGGAATGTCTCCTGAATTGTCTTGTCTACATGTTTATTTATTTATTGTTTCTTTTAGTGGTTCTGCCTAATGATTGCTGTGTTCATAGTAACCAATATACAGTCTTTCCTCAAGACTATATTTTTAAAAGAATAGCATAAAGTAATAATAAAACAAAAATGAAACAAAAATACTTTGTTTAATTCAGTTCAGAGCAACATCTTTTATCTCCTCTGTATTCCTTAGAAAATAACCTTGTGGGATTGGGTTCGCTTCTAGTTTTTCCCAGATGCAAAAGGACAGTGATCTTTACTGTATTCTTCAAATGGTTAAAAACACCTGTGAATGTATGGTAGATACAAGACTGTTACCTTTTTGCTCAATCAGCTTTAAGAAATTACAACAGTATCATATAATATCTAATAAATATATTTAGTGTTAGACAAAAAAATAATTTATTATTGTACAAACATTTAGTAACATCTATGCCAAATCTGGCATAATTATGATTATTCGTAGTTATGTCATCTTGTTCTAAGTTCTTCTTCAAATGGTATGTTGTACAAAATGTTAGCTGAGACAAAATTATATTGAGGTAAATATGTTATATAGACATACACATTATTAAGTTGTGACCTCCAGGTAAGGTGATAAAATTACTGAAATAGCTTTCAGTAATTACACAAAATCATCTTCTTTCTTTACAAAATCAGTATTTAGAGATGTTGTTTAGACTCAATGTGCCTCATTACATTTTGACATTTTTAGTAAATTTGTTGATTAACCATTTGTTTCAGAAGACAGTCTCTAAGTGTAACCATTTACCCTAATTTTCAGTATTTTCAAGACTCTTGGGTATCTTATGAATTGAGCTCCTATAATAAGCAGAAGTTTATGTTTGGAGTTTGAAGCTCATAGCTCATAATTTTCGGTGCAAGTTTTGTACAGGTAAAATTAAAAGATATGGACATTTTAAGCTGACATACTAAAGTCACTGCTTCTTGGCTGCACACTTGATTTATTTCAAGGATTCAAAATATAGTGTCTATTACAGTGTTGAAAATTAAACTAAATGTTATTTAATTAGTTGCACTTCTAATTAACTTCTGTTTGTTCCTATGCTGTTCAATTTAGTGGGGGATTGTGGAGACTAGTGCTGCCTATGCTGTGCAGTGCCTGTGCACCATTATTTCAAACAAAGAAATTAAGTGTTAATCTTTATTCACTAAATTCCACAACATGGCAAGAAAGCACTACAAGAGACGGAGGGAAGGGAAACACATTAAAGAAAACCAAAATAATTGTTTTGAAACAAAATACTGGAGACAGCCATATTCTCTGCTATATGGAATTGTGCTTCATACAGATTTGCCTTCTTTTTCCAAGAATTTGCAAGAGGGACAGTAAATCTGTGACCACATTAGTCATTCTGTCAAGGATGGGAAAACTTAGAAATTAAGAAATAATAATTGCCAAAGAAACAGACAGAACCCTCAGCCCTTATAAACTGGCAGTGTTGTTTACTTCACATGCTCTACTCAACATGTCCCAGCTGTGCACACGTCATTCAACTGTCCGACTCCACCTATGCAGACCATTCTTAATGAGGCTTCTAACTAATCAGCTTCTGGAAGCACATTTGTTCAATTCATGTGCATAAAGGAAGACATGACAAATATATTTGAAGTAGTGCTAAAAACTGCTGTGAATAGAGAAGATAACAATCTTTGCTTACAAGTCAGTATTCTAATGCTGCAGCAGCACATAATCATTCACATTTATATCCTGCTGTTCAATGGTGACATATATCAAGGCTTCATCTGCAAGAAGGGCATAGAGTCATCAAATGACAGAGGAAGGGTAAGAAGCAGAGCTCTAATCAGTTGTTGTAGTTTGTACATTGTTTTTTAAAGATCCCAATTGGTTTCTTTGGCCTTCCTTCTATGTTTTGACTGTCCATTAAACAGGAATTGCAGCATTCTATTTTGTTTACATTCATCCTGTACTGATGATGATGTGATATGATAAAGGTATAACATAAGACAGTTACTGAAAAAGCACTGTACTTTAATTTAATGTAATCCGTAAATCATTGGCAAAGCAGCTTTACAATTTGAAAGCAGTAATAGTTCCAAACATGTGAGTAGCACAAAGGAAGTTTACTCTATAAAGTCTCCATGCTCTTAATCACTTCAGCCTCTTATTCCTCGTTGTAGACTCCAAATCTGTGTGAGCTATTTGGACTTCTTTTCAGAGAAGACTATATTCTAAAAGGAATAGCTTGATTCCTTTGCAGGGAAATACAGAATATACAAGGAAAATACAGTTTTTTGCTTCATACAATCCTGCCTAGAGAAAATTTAACATACACCGTCAGTCCAGGATTTGACGAATATTTCAATTTACTGTGAATACACACAGACAAGTTCAAAGAAAAATTTGCTACTGAGAGTAAAACCATCATATATTTTGGATCAGCATTCAATATTTAGCATAAGTTTGCCTGAAAAGGACAATGTGTTCTGTAATCCCATACACTTGTTAATAGAACTTGATACACAAAGTATAGAGAGTTTCGGTTGTAACGAAAAGTAAATGTACTTTAACTTTTATATAAAGCCTTTTTGCAAATTTAGATTCATAACTTTAAAGAACTGGAAATTACTATTCATGGTCACTCAAAGTCTTATATCAAAAGTAACTGGAATTTTGTAATTGAAGCAGAAAAATTAAGGTATGAGATTGAAAGCAAGGGACATGAAAAGATCTTGCTTTCACACCAAGCTACTGCTGAGCTTGGAATTCGATTTGACCTGTGACAAAAGGGGCCACTTTCTCACAGAGATGGCACCTATCCATCCTTTCTATCCAATCCATTTTTGACAGGCTTTTGCAAGTTGCAGTAGAATTCTGCATGTGATTAATCTCCCCACAACACAGTAGGATGTTGATGTTCAGCAGCAGGAAAGAGGAAAAGAGGAAAATATCACCTAGGTTATAGCATACTTCTCTTTGCTCCTCTAATCACTTCATAGCATATGGATGATTTAATGACATAACAAACAGAGTGCTTTGTGCCCTTAGAAGTGTGGCTTTTGAGTACTCATCTCGCCATGTTTTGGTACAGGCTCTTCACTGAGATTCAGAAAAGTCTGAAACCAAACTAATTGTCAGAAAACTTCATTCGGCCAACAAACAGGAATATTATGCCACTCTTTTGCTTCAGGAGCATAGACTTTCAAACTGTCCAGACTTCCCCAGCAAGTAGCATCCCCCTGTGTCAGTGTTAGCACGGAACTCTCTCACCCCAAGGGAATCTTTAGGAACCACCCTGCCACGTAAGGTCATTTGCTGTGTTCTTGGGCTCCCACAAGGAAAGAAGTTACATGTCTGTAGCTGCACTGTTTCAATTAATGTGATTTTGTTCCATGCATTCACAGTCTTGTAGGCAATGGAAGACATTGGCACAGAGGAAAAATATGTTTCTTATTTTCTGCCTGTATTATGCACCAGTGATCCAACAGAAGATTAATTCCTGCTGTTTTTCTGTCTGGAAAGAGAAAGGATCATATTTGTGACTTATATGATATTCATTAATATTTTTAAAGGTAGTTACAGATTGTTTAAGAATGTTTTAATAACATATTTTTGTAATATGTGTAGGGACCTATTAACTATTGTTTTTGTATCCATAATGTACTTATATTTATTTCATTTTATTTGATGTAACTTACATAATTTTGCTGAAACAGGGAGTTCTTTATATTATATATATTATACTATAGATAGTATTACATATGTAATGCATTATATATAAATACATATATATATATATATATATATATATGTACTGGTTTGGGGGGGGGCTGGGATCACAGGGGGGCTTTGGAGGTGTTTTGGGAAAAAAGGGGGTAAGAAGAGCTCACTTATCTGCCTGAGTTAAAATTCCATTTCCCTTAAAAAAAAGCTGGAGGAAGGGGGAAGCTGAGATCGGAGCTGGAGCCGGGATGGTCCTTGCTTCTGCCGTTTCTCAGGGGTGCAGGCCAGGCCGGGGCGGTTTCTCATTTCCCCTCAGGGTTGGCAGGAGCGGCAGCAGCCGCAGGGGGGCCGATCACTAGCCATCAGCACGCATGACCCCAGGGCTACCTTGTGCCACACGTGGTCCCTCAGTCCCAGCTCAGGTGGCACAGGCGGCAGCCCCGCCACCAGCCCAGAGCCTGGATGGCCTCTGTTCCTGCTTGCTGTCCCCCCTCCCTGCACAGTGCATGGGGCACGGTGGCCTCCCGGAGTGGGCAGCGGCCTGGGGACATGGCCGCAGGGAAGCCCCCGCGTGCTCACGGGCAGCGGCTAGGGCAGTGTCGCGGCGTGGCAGCCCCAGGCCGGCCCCAGCCAAGAACCTGAGCACAGCTGCCACTTTTGTACAGCAATGGAGGGCCAGCCCTGGCACTGTGTTGGCGCTGGGGTGTCTCTAAGATGCCATGGCTGTGAAATCAAAGATGGAGGGCGGGACCAATACTCGTGATTTCTTCAATAGGAAAACATTGGAACCAAAGCGGGGCCCGGCCCTGCTGGACCAACGGAGAGATGGTTTGGCCTGGAAGAAAGCAATGAGATCCACACGAGGAGAAGGCTTAAAAGCTGAGGCAATGGCCCTGCCCAGGCTCTTCTTTGTCTGCTCTGAGGGGAAACACAGCTCCTGTCTTTCATGCTCGCCGGCCCCCACGGCTTGGTTTCCATCCATTTTCTCTTGGCAAGCAAGTAACCCCTTTTGGGGAGGTGGTAGGAGGGAGTTGTTTTCATATCTTTTTGTGTTTTTCAGAGAGCCTGAAGGGCTGGGAAGCGCTTCCAGGAGAGAGGGAAGGGAGAGAGACTGCTTTTCTTACCCTTCCCCACTGCTTTTTCAGCTAGCCATCTAGGTGAAAGCGCGGTTCCCTTTGTTCTTTTTTCCCTTTTGTGTTTTTTTTTCCCTGCATGTCGGGTTTTCCTCTGTGTAATTCTGGGGTCCGTGTGGGTTATCCCTACTTCCCTAATTTAAACCCTCTGTAATAAACTGTTCACCTGCTGCAAACTTTATTCAGTTTTCTGTCACCGTTATTGAACCTGCCCCCTAGATGATAAAAGTGGTCCTAAACCACCACAATATATATGATCAATTACAGGTTGGGTTTTTTTAAAAAAAATGTTCTATTTTTATGTGAGCATTAAACCATTGCTTCTACTTTTGTGAACACTTTATAATGGAGAAGAATATGCTCTTGCTGGCTTGCTCTGATGTGATTTTTGCGACTGCATTGGACTGCAAAGGGGATCCTTAGGCCTCAATTCAGGTTCTTATCTAACATTATATTTGTTTCCTTCTCTAAATGAAATTTTAAATATGATTGCATGTTTCTTGTCTTTTTTATTTTTCTTAATAGTGGAAGATTGCTCAGCAAATTGCTCCACTTCACATCCTTTACAGGGGGCTGACTGAATAGAAATGAGATGAAACTAATAAAAATAATAGAAAAAGAAAAAGCACAAATTAAAACCCATTTTCTGAAATACAGCCTAATATGTTAGTAAATCAGCTACATGTACAGTGTATAAATCAGTATACATGTACAAATCAGTTACACGTGCAGCAAACTTCTTACATCAATAAATCACAATTCATCTGTGAAAAACAAAACATTCAAAATAGAAAAGCTTTCAAAAATATTTAAAGCAAATTTTTGTAAATGACTTCAGAAATTATTCTGCCTAGGTTTTGAATAGAAATTTATGATAAAAGCAATGATTTTCTCCTCATCTTCCACTTCCATACTGCAAAAGTGGAAATATTTATTTGATTCATGCCTTAGTATTATGAACTGTCAAAAATGTCTTGAAGTCCAGAGTTTTTTCCCTCTTGTAATTTATGTATAATTTGACAGAAATCATTGAAAAAGCATGCTGGCTACCGATGAAAGAAATTTAAAATGTGAGAAGAGACAACAGAAAAACAAAAAAAAGGTCACTGAAATTACCCTGAATATTATTCTGGAACAGAGGGATAAAGGTGTAAACCATTATACTGCTTTGACTAATGACTTAAAGAGACACTTCTTGTAAGGAACTAATTGTGCAGATAATACTTTTGTCACTCTTGATAGTAGACAGAGATTAGGATATCATTACAAAACAACATGCTCCATATCACTATAATTCTACCTTCATAGTAAAAGTAGCAGTAAGTAGCAATAACTATCAATAAAAATAACATTGACAAATTCAAAACAAATTGATAATCTGAAGAATTATATAGCGAAGAAAAGAGCACAAGAAAGAGGAGTAAGTTTTGTAGAGAGAGAGAACCATGTTAATCACAGACAGGCAAATCCTTTCTTCAATGTAAATTTGCAGGGTTTCTGCAGAAGACATGAGAATCCAAACAAGACAGCAAAAGGAACCTATAAGGAACACTAGAAAAAAAAAAAAAAAGGTTGACACAGATATTAACAGATGCTGGTGCGAAAAGTGGAAATAAAATAAAAATCATTTTGTTATAAACTGCAGTTCCAAAAACTGGGAAAGCAAATAGCATGAGAACATGATTATTGATTTTCACAGAGAAGATGGCAAAGAAAAAAACCAATATCTGATAAGAACTATAATAACATTATATTCACTTTGCTTGTTTTCAGTTGCTCATTTCCGCATGACCAAGGTGGTGCTTTCATCCATGCATAAGTCAGTTTCTCATCAGTCAAGTGGCACAAAATACTTAGAATCTAGCAATGAGCATTAACTAAGCAAGATTCTTTAATAAGAATCTTTTTGAAAAAAAAAAAAAAAGAAAACCAAAATCAGCAAGGTTCTTCTGTACCAACTCTGGGTAGCAGAATGTTTAACATTGAGATGAAACCTTTTTAACTCAAGCTGCTGCAGAAAAAAACTGAAACCATGACAAACCAGAGGAAACTATAACAGCAAACCTCTTTAGCTAAGGAAAATCAGGACAATCATATGGCCTCAGGCAGCTCCACCTATTCACCCTTCCTGCACATTGATTCCACATTTAGAGACCTAAGCCACAGAAAACAAGCACCATGATACGTCAGTGTACACAAAAGACAAAATGTGTCAAAATGGGATGTATTTATTTGTGGCCAAAATATTCCATCCTGGTCATATCAGGTTCACCATACAAATGTAAGATGCTATTCCACATCTGCAGTTACATCGGCTCCACAGCTAATATTGAACGTAAACACATCCTCTGGTTTCAAAGTATTTGGAAAACATGCATACATAAATTCAATTAGCAATTAAATTTTTCTTCTTCCAGCTTCTTGAAGGAACATTCCTTCAGTAGTTGCAGCATTATTGGAACAAAAATAACTATATATTTCGGATAAGATACAAAGCTCCTGTAATTCAGTATAGTTACAATACATATTACTACAAAAAGGACAATACCAACATTTTTAAATATGTTTGATTAGTGCTGGACAATAATAGGAGAGGACTGGCTACATGTTGCCAGCTGAAAAGAATTTTCCATATCCTTTGTAACACCACAGCTGCCATTTTTTTCCTTAATCTCATTAGGCTGTGTTTGCTTTGTCCCAGCCTAACTCATGGCTTTTCATCTCCCTCCACTGACCAGTGTACTCAAGCTAGTAGATTTTTAGATTTGTTTTGTGCACTTATTCCATAGTAGAAGCCAGTAAAATGCAATCTCTACTTGTCTTTATGTCCCATATTGCAATGAATTACTGGCATTGTGTGGATTCCTCCTCAATCTATTGCCCTGCTCTAAAAACTAGAATGAAGATCACTTGGTGTCATAAGCAGAGATTGTCTCTTATGAGAGCCTGTCACTCATTGTGCTAACAGCCTTCTGTGGGAAAGGTGTATATTTTTTCCCAACAGAAAAAATGCTTAGGTATTTAAGCATGTACTGAGGATAGATTTTCTTTGAATTACTTAAATCAGGCTTCCCCACCCCCTCATGTCTGCAAGGCAGAAGGAAATGCATCACTGCAAGTAGCACAGCCAGCAGCTCTTTTTCAGGATGAAAATACTCCTTTCTATGCTCTACCATGATTAATAATAAAAATATGGGTTGCTGTCTTTCACCTGTGCTGGCCATTCTCTCGAGGCACTATTGTAGCTTGAGCTGCTGCGAAAGTTGAGAGACTTTAGATATATTGCCCTACTTACGATTCCTTTCACTCTGTCAAACACTTGATCTTAGGTCTCTGACTGTTACAATGCCACAATAGCGGAAAAAGACTGCTAGCTAGCCTATAAATCAGCTGGCTTCTTTCTTATTCTTTGATTTGGCCTTTCTTAGGATGAGCTGGAATACCCAAAAAGTCAAATGCTCCACTGGAAAATTCTTTCCAAATTTACATTGGGTCACCTTTTTTGCTTTTCCTCATTATGTGTTAACATCTGGGTTTTGTGCATCTTGAGGGGTTTTGTTTTGGTTTGGTTTTTTTTTTTCCCACTTCTTTATTCAAAGTTAACTATTAACAAGTCCAAGTGCCAGGTTTGGCACTTTGGCCACAATAGCCTCATGCAGAGCTATAGGCTGGGGACTGAGCAACTGGAGAGTGGTCAGGCAGAAAGGGACTGGGGAATATTGGTCAATAGGAAACATAAGCCAGCACTGTGCCCAAGTGGCCAAGGCGGCCAATGGCATCCTGGCCTGTTTCAAGAATAGTGTTGCCAATAGGAACAGGGAAGTGATTCTTCCTCTATACTCAGCACTGGTTAGGCCACAGCTCGAGTACTGTGTCCAGTTCTGGGCCCCTCAGTTTAAGAAAGATGTTGAGTTGTTTGAATGTGTCCAGAGAAGGGCAATGAAGATGGTGAAGGGACTGGAATAAAAGCCCTATGAAAAGCAACTGAGGGAGCTGGGGTTGTTTAGCCTGGAGAAGAGGAGGCTCAGGGGAGACCTTATCGCTCTCTACAACTACCTGAAAGGAGGCTGTAGCCAGATGGGTGTTGGTCTCTTCTCTCAGGCAACTAGTGACAGAATGAGAGGACACAGTCTCAAGCTGCATCAGGATAGGTTTAGACTGGATGTTAGGAAAAAATTCTTCACAGAAGGAGTGATCGGCCACTGGAATGGGCTGCCCTGGGAGGTGGTTGGGTCATCATCTATGGATGAGTTTAAGAAGAGATTGGATGAGGTACTAACTGCCATGATTTATATGATGGGATAGTGTTAGGTAGTAGGTTGGACTCGATGATCTCAATGGTCTTTTCCAAACTTGTTAATTCTGTGATTCTTTTTAGTCTTTTCTTATGACTTACGGAAATCAGTCATGGAAGAGTGTCTCACATGAACTCTCAATTTTTAAACCAGAATTCTTAAGAAAATGGAGATTATTTAGTCATGTTATCAGAATATTAGTTCTTCAACATAATAATTTTGAATCTTGGCTAATTTCAACTGTATAAAATGGAAAGGGTACGATGAAAAACAGCAATATTCTGTATGAGTGATGATTGCAAAATCGTTAGGGTTACATATTAATATCCTCAAGAGGGTAAGAGGCCACCACATACATTCATGAGACTGTTTGGCCAGCCAGCTAGTCATTCAGCCATTCAGGTGACCTGCTATTAGCCAAATAGTGTATATGTAGTTCCAAATCAACTATAATACATGCTGTCTCTTACCTATCTAGTACTTTAAAAAAATATAGGTGGAAGGAAAAGAAGTAGAAAGTGAAGAATATTGAAAATTAAGTTGTAGTGGGGATATGGTGGTATAAGACAATGATTTCCTAAGATTGTAGAGTAAAAATGACCCTGTTGATCTAAAGCTTGCAGAGTGTTTAACAATCTGTATTTTTTGTTATTGGCCAGGTTATTTTTTCCTCACTCTTATCCACATTGACACTGTAGGGGTTTGAAAGGGG
>VXBA01002137.1:26480-37912 GCA_013399895.1 Serilophus lunatus | reverse complement strand
GCAGGAGCATGGCTTCTCTTCTCCGACTCCCAGGCCTTGTGGCGTGGCTCCACCCATCCCCCATCGGCATCGGAGCCAATCCAGCACAACTGCAGGTTGAAGGGTTCCCCAAAATAACATCCCGAGTTGGGGTGGGGAGGAACCTTTCACTGTGTTGTGTTTTACAGAGATTCCAAGAGCTGGGAGTTGGCTACCACCAGAGAGGGAGAAGAAGGAAGTGGCTCTCCCTTCCCACTGCTGCTACTGGGCCAGCCTGCCTGGCCTTTGAAAGCAGTTCCCTTATTCCTTTTTTTTCCCCCTTTTTTTTTTTTCTTTTCCTTTTTGCATGGTTTTTGTTGGGTTTAAGTCTGTGTTAAGTCTGGAGTTCCCTTAAACTGTGTTTTTCTTTAGTCGAGCTCCAGACAAATAAAGTGTTTCTGTGTTGTTACATTCTGTTCAGTCTTCTCATCACTATTGAGAGTGCCCCCTAGTTAATATAGTGGTGCTAAACCACCACAGACACCCACACCAGTGAACAGATCACACTCACTTTCACTTTTTTTTCCAGTTTTCACACATGAGGTTTTGAGGGGTTTTGGTTTGGTTTGGGTTGGGTTTGGGTATTTTTGAGGGGGGTTAGGGTTATTGTGGTTTTGTTTGTTTGATTTGTTGTTTTGATGTTTTGTTGTTGTGGGTTCATTGGTTGGGTGCTTGCTTGCTTGCTTGGTTTCTTAGTTTGTTTGCTTGTTTGTTTGACGTGGAGGTGCAGCACGCCTTGCCTGAGGTCCTTCCTAATTCCTACTTTGTTTCTAGGAGCTGTCTTGTTTCCATACCACCACAGGTATGCAACTTTCTGGTGTGAGGCCTGTTACCATGTTTCATATGCTATAATCTCCTTGACAGCATGAAGATTTTGGTATTCCTAATTTAAATAGCCAGTTTAGCAGTGTCAGGAAAGAAGTGGTAGATTTGCTCCCTAGGGGCAGCAGGGCTGAGCAGGACCCCAGTGTGGCAGCAGGGTAGGGCAAGCAGGGCTCCTGGTGTGCCAAACAGGCAAGGTCTTTGACAGTGCCCAGGGCCTGCCAACAGTTCTGTAAATTTGAGAAAGTGAGAGGTCTTGCTAAGAATTCCATTCGGACAGATGAGGTCAGGACTGTTAAGGCCAGGCATGCCAACGGCACAGTACAGGCCAGGCATGCACTCAGGCACAGCTCCCGAACCAAAGTGTGGAGGACCTGGGCCAAGCTCTCAGCACAGCTGTTGGCTTGAAGTCTGCAGTACTGATTAGTCCAATCATACATTCCTCACTTCCAGTGGGATAAAGAGAAGAATCAAAAAGGGTAAAACTCATGGGTTGAGATAAGAACACATAAACAATAGTAATAGTAATAGTAGTAATAGTATTATTTCATATAACATTAATATTATATGATTAGGTGTTGAAATCCCAGAGGCGATAAAGACTTTAACTGTGTGTAGAAACCTTTACAATATGCCCTTCTGTTACCTTACTGGAATATGTCAGTTGGCATATGACTAACAGGTACAGCAAGTTAAAAACATCACTTCTCATTTTGGCCCACATTTTCAAGGGCAGTAATTTCCATTGTAAATGGTGACATTTGACATACCTCATTTCCTGTAAATGTAGAATGTTAGTGCAGGATGTTGAAAAATGGGTACAGTAAGGCTGACAGCAGCCCTGTAGTTAATTGATAACCTTGAATGAATGAGATAGCTGGTTACTTGAAGATAGGTTTCTTCTTACTCTCTTTATTCTCATTTGGGTTTCCCATGTTAAAGTTCCAAGAATGTAGAATATTTCCAAATATCAATAAATATGTTAAATATGTTAAGGAATCTTCAGCAGTTCTTTTTAAGAATTAAAATATCACGATATCACAAGTGATCATAGTTTTTGACTGTGTTTATGATTTTTGTTTTGTGTCTTTTTTATAAAACATCACTTTAGACAATATTAGCTACACTTGAATGTGCTTCATAAAATTTGTTGTCTGATTGGAGAAAAAGCCTAAACTCTTACTTTAAGAGAGAGACAAAATTTGCATCAGTATTTTAGATTCAGGATCAACTCTCATGATATAAATTGCATGGGTATACAGCTTTTCACCTGAATAATATCAAAGAAAAGTTCACAAACACCTCATTCCTTTGCTCAATGTTTGTTTCCATGCACATAGATAGAAAATCATGAGCACGAAAGTTACAGCAACAGTATCAGGTATTTCAGTACCATTTTCTAAGGTGAATAAGGGGTTAATAGAAGCCTTACACTCAAACATTTCCACCATTCCATAAAAAAATATTTTTGTAGTTACATATTCTATGTAATTTCCTTTAAGTAGAAATGTATCTGTGAGCAATCACATAGAAATAAAAAAGACTCACTTTAATAATCTTCCTGATAGACAGTCATAGACAATTTGAAGTAGCCTGAGATTGTGTTTTAAATTCTGTTATTCTTTTTCATTGTGAAGAGATTGTGAATAAAAGAAAATTTGGTGCCTCAGACAAAGCATCATGAAAATATGCATTTCCTTTTTTCTTCCTTTTCAGAAGATTTAGAAACTATAAATAGACCTTATTATTGAAGGAAAGTCAAAGTCAGCACAACTCCTTGAACAAGGTAATTTAATACTACACAAAATTATAGAAGAACAAAAAAGGTAGAAGGATTTGTAGTAAATATATACCTTTTGTTCAGATGGTTGGAGTAGGGTTTTTTCTCTCCCTTGCTTTTATGTTTCATGGAAAAATTCAGAGCAGTATGATAGTGCTTTGAGAATGAAGTCAAAAATAGGACTAAATGCATCCTGAAAAATCCATCTACTACATACAGAAGCAATTGCTAACTCACCTGTGTTTATCTGCCAGTGTGTGTCTGCATTGTGCTAAGTGAAAGACATAGAAGAAATAACTGTGATTGGGATTCAGTCCAGACCCTTTTGTATTCTAATTCAGCTGTTTCATGAGCTGATGCATTAAACCTGCTGCTGCTTTTCTGTGAAAAGATCATTATCAGCCTTCCCTAGTCTCTCTCTCAAAAAAAATCTAATAAAAGCTTAGCATCCTTTTCAACAGCCTACTCATATATTACTTAGCTATACAACAGAAACATTTACAACACTAATGTATTCACAGTTCAATCTTCCTGGCTTTAATTACCCATTCTGAAAACTGGGCATTAGTCTTTGATTAAAAAGCATTTCCTGAAATGAGGGAAAAATCCTCTGGGTAACCCTGTTTCTGTATTCATAATTTCTTCCTATGTTAATCAGGTCTTTCCAGTACGTGTTGACTACATTAAAGATAAAAGGCACCCAAACAGACCAGACAGAAAGTAACATTAAAAAAACCCAACACTTTAATTATCATCTATTATTCACAAGCATACATGATATTCCCATTTAGATACTACCATCACTTTAAAACTATTACACCTCAATTGAGCCTGCACCAAGCTGTCAGCTAAGCTGATCTATTCTTCACTTGCTTAAATTAAAAGATTGTTATGCTAAATATGTGAGTGCTGTTTTTGTTTGAAGTCCAAGTTCCATATATTAATTAAGTTCACAGGCAAGGGTAGAATCCTTATTATATAGTATAAAAAGAACATTTTCAGCAGCCAATTATCATGTTACCTATTTTGAAAGAGATCTCTTTAGAGAAAATATATCATTGAGACGATACTGTGTATTTGTTAATAGCCATGACCCTCAAATGAACAAACATGAGTTAATCAAAAGGCATTCTAGAACCTTTCAAATTAGTGGGAGGCTTCTACAGACTAAACACAGGATGTGTTTTACCTGTGATGCCAAATTTATTCTCAAATAGATGTCGTTTCTTCAGCAAATTCATTGCTTACAGGACCTAAAGAAGTAGTATTACAAAAAACAGGTATTTGAGAACCCTTGAATATAAGAGTACTCATTAGTAGTGTATTAGAATTCATTAAAGAGTGCTGTTGCTGAGCAAACTTAAGAAGAGATGAAAAGACAGAACTAAAATGTGACTTGCATCAGCTGTTACAAATTCACTGGCCATGAGCTTTATGAGGTCATAAACAGAGAGACACTGATCATTGAATCTCACTTTCTGAAAAACAAAGACCTAAAGTCTGGAAAACAAGTCTTCAGCTGAATGTATACTCATGCATATGTATGTACAAAGAGTTCCTTCATCCATGAAGAATGCAGCTCCTCAGGGATGTGAACTCAGCCATGCAACACTGCATTTCTCTTACGACCTTGACTTAGCACATCTGGTTGGTATCAGCCAGTCTAGATGATAATTTGGATAGTTTAGAAAAATTATTTGGCCACCAGTAGTAATCTGGAATACCATGACAAAAGGCAGCAGTATAGAAATTTAAATACAGCTGGACTCCAAGTCTGAAGGAACAGAAGAATAAACTTCCTATATTTAGCAGCTTAGTAGATCTAGAACAAGAACATCGTGCTTTGAATTCCAAATAGATTTCAAGTTTGATGGGACAAGAAGAGCAGAGAGTACACTCCCTTCACTACAATCTAACAAAACCTTTCTCCTCAGCAAATTTAAATCATATGGTATATTTTTCTCCTTTCCAGTCCTGACTGCTGACTATAAATAATACTATAGCAATTGTCATTCATATACCCAAATTTCATAGTCTCAAAGCACAGGTGTGTTTTTCATAGGATGTGTAAAAAAATAATGTGAAAACACAATAATTCAGATACTCGAGACTGTCCAGGGTGATGAGAAAAGATGTACTGTTTCAAGGGAGACAGCCTCTATCATATTAACTCAAAACAAAATTAATTTATTTCAGTAGTAACCAGAGACATCTGAAGGATAAAACCCAGAACTTATCCTGAAAGATCTCATTTGGAAAAGGACTACAGCATTTGTGTTCTGCTTTCTACTCCTTATTCTCAATAGTTCAACAAAAAGAAATTATTTTGTTCCTGTTAAGGACTTGCATGTCTGTATAGAATGGATTCACGTTATACACAAAACCAATTTCTATTTATAAACTGCTATTTAATAACTTCTCTTGTAAATTTGAATCAATGCTAATGGATGTGTGGTAACATCAAACATCCAAAAATAAAAATCGCGAACCAAATTTCCATCTACCTCCTACTGTTTGCTGGTATATTGTAGAAAACCAACCAAACAAACAAACAAACCAATGTAGAACACTTGAAAATCACATTAATTGCTACCTTTACATTAGAAATAGATTTTTTTCAAAACATGGACAAAAGAAGTAAATAAAATTTTACCTGTGTTGTAATATAAGTAGGTGACTGATGACACTTTTGCGCTTCCTCAGTATGCATGTAAATCACTATGCAGAACACTGTGCAGACACAAGCAGGACTACAGCCATGCCTTGTTGCTTCACTAATACAACTCAGGCAGCTAAACTGGACTTCAAGTGTCAGGACATTTGCATCATTGTGAAAGTTCTCATCATCTTATTTCAATCTTACACACACTAAAATAGAGCCATATTCAATAGGATCCATCATTTATACAAAATAATGCACACAACACATGCACTATATTTTTGAGTTGGAAGATATTGAAATTATTGTTGGTATGCTCTTATTTGATACTTATTGTTAATTCAATCTTAGAGTGATAGAAAAATATTTCATTATACCATTCTCGGGTTACTCAGATGCTTCAGTCTGCATAGAGCAAATTTCCTCGAGGTTGTATGGAATGACAGTAGCAGAGTTTTATGGGGCTTATATAATGTTATTCAGGAAAATCAAATGTAGCTTTAAGTCTAGAAAGGTGATTTTTCATAACGTCACATTGTGAGGCAGAACCTGATGGTCAAGTATCAAAACCTTACCTAAGAGATTAACTTTAGGAAAACTGAGCCTAACTGCAGCTTGTTGATATGTGGAATAATGATATAGTGCTCAAATAATGAAACACTAAAAAGAGATCTATACTAAAAAGTAATTATTTTCAGTTTTTAACAGTGTTACTCTCTTCAGACAACTGTAATGCCAGTAATATCTAAGTCATGGAATACTAAACACTGCAATCGGGAGTTAAGTAAGCTTTTAAAAAGCATGTTAACATGTGTAGCATTTTGTTCTGCTCAGGAGATACAGTTTTCCCTCTCGGTGTATTATCTGACTCTAGAATTGATGATAAATTAACATTTTTTTTTATGTTCTAATACTGATGATGTCTTCATGAGGTACCATTATCCATAATATTTTTTATATGCATTTATTATTCAACCAGTAATAGTTACACAGATTTTTAGTGAATGGTCAGGTCAGTCTTATTATAACTTATGTATTCCTAAGTGGACAATTTTTACATTTTTAGGAGTACATTTTTAATGCTGAATAAGCTCTTTATATGTGCTGACTAACATATGTGAGTTTAAATGGGATTTTATGTGGGACTTTTGAATTTGCCATAATTCCATGATTTTTCTTAAATCACGTATGTATGATTTGGTTGCTGAAATCTTCAGAAAAAAAAATAGGCTTAGTGTTCTATATGTATCATACTGAAAACAAACAAACAGAAAATTCATTTCCAGTAATAGAGCTGCCAAATTTTGTTCATATTGATACCTAAGGACTAGAATTCTCTTTACTTGCAATTATTTAAGGACTTGCAGGCATGAGCTAGTTGTAACATTAAATATGAAGTTGTTTCTAATCCACAGGTTTAAAAAAAACCCACAATGTTTTCATATTTGGGAATATGTCTTGCTTATCTTTGTTCTTTGCTATTTTCTTCAAATTCGAAAATTTCTTTTTCATTTCACCTGTTTCATCAATAAATAAAAATAAATTACCACTGTCCACATTTTACGTGGTTAAGCTCTTCGTTTTTTGCTTTTTATCGCATTTCAAGTTTGCATGTGGAAAGGTTTCAAAACAAGTAAGAAATTTAACAGCAGAACTTCATCTTCATGTTTAGACAATTCAAACTATTCATAGATAAAGGTACAGAGTTTAACTTTTGATTTTTATATTCTGTTTTCTAAAAGAGAAAGTGTAAATTTTAATTTTTCCAATGATTTGTTTTCCAATATTTCAAAATAGAAGACCTAAGGTACCTTATTTTTTCTTGCTTTCTATGTCTCTAGACATAAATTCTTTTTTATTAATCAAAAAAGCTTGACTTACTAGCATAAAGAGTTTTCTATATAGTTTTTCTTATCCAATAAACACTCAAAATATTGTATTAATCAATATATTTCTCAAAATTTCTCTTGGTATCTCCCTGCAGTCTTAAAGTCATTTTGCTTTTTTCTGGGGTGATGAGACTAGAGAGTTTTATATGAAGAAGGGTGAGAAATTCTCTTCCTGCCTTTGAAGAATGTGGGGGGGTTTGTTTGGTTTGTTGTTATGGGGGGGGGGGGCGGGGGGGTTGTTTTGTTTGGTTTGGGGTTTTTTTGTCCACACAGTAGAATTCATTATTAGAATAATTTGGGAATTCCAAATCTCCCACCTTGTAGGAACAGTGATGTTTGAACATGATCAAAAATATTTTTGAAATTATCTACAACTGTCCTTTGGATATGTTCATGTCTATGTCCTACTAAGGAGAATCATGACACAGATTCTAAAGAAAAACTGATGGAACTAATATTTCTACTTACCTAGATACAGAAATCTCCAGTAAAATTTCAGCTATGTTTAGGAATGGATGTGGTTTAGAAGTGCTCTTAACTAACAGTTCTTATTTACAGTTGGCACATTTAATCAACTCCAATTTAAGCAAATACATTGCAATTTATAGAGGCCACGAAAATTGCTTCTCTACCATCTCTCTGGAGTGGCTTATATGTTATGACAGTGCAAAGGGTTTGTAAAAACTGATGAGCTACTGCAGATCTTTGCTCCTTACACTCCATATGCTTCTTTGGCATAATGAGAAGGAAGTGAAGATTCCTTGTGTCTTCTTCCAAGGTAATTTTTTTAATGTTTTGTTTTGGGGGGGTGGGGTGGTGAGGAGGGTGGTGGTGTCTGATTCCATTAATGTTTTTAAGGAAAAAATGGTTGAGTGACTTCACAGCAGGGAGCTCCATACTTCTTATTCCATCTGTTTCCTAATCGCACAAAATGGAGGCACAGAGATGTATTTATTTTCAAATCAGATGGAGAGTGTCAAACTATGATCTGGATATAGTCTGAATATTTTCTATTATTCACCTTTTTAATAAACTGTCACTTGAAACAGGGAATTATAAGCTTTTGCACAGTATATCAAAGGAAAGCTGTGCCTTCTTTATTATTCATGCTAAATTTAAAGCTAATGAAGCATAACCTCCGAGCTGATATTTATGTAGATGAACGAGACATCATGTAGCCAACACAAAATTAAATTATTACCTTGCATTTAATATCTGACAATTGAGGGGCATTCTTGCTGATGTCTAGTTTTCTACTTTCTTCATATTTAAGGTTCTAACTACGAATGGAAGAGTGAGAGTGAAATAGATGGAGGACAATAGTATATTATAATTAAACTTTATTGCAGACATAGTCATGATTGCTTTTTTTCCTACATTTTCATTTTTTCCCCTCCATATCATATGCTGATTTCTCTCTCCACTTTTTTTTTTTTTTTAAAGAACTGTATCATCAAATAACCCATCAGATAACTTTGTTTCCATGAGGATATTATGACTGTGAACACAAACTCCACCTAGATAATAACTTCAGGTAAAACTTCACAGTCTTCATAGCATACAAGACTGTTTTATATATTAAAAGAAATAAAAAAGAATAATTTATAACATAGTAGGAACAATAAAATGCAGATTACTATGCTAGTATGAGGCCAAGAATATTTAGGTTTAAGAAATTGTATCTTAGAGCATGTATTTTAGTAAGGGGATAGTGTATTACCCTATTATCTGCTATTATCTGTTATTCATGGGGAAAAAATAATTATGTATATAAATTTCTATCTTAATTAATAAAAGATAGTAATTTTTTATAAGTTGCTCTATTGATTTCTTATTTATATATATCCTGCTAGACAGAAGTTTGTAAGATAATTTTATCATGAAAGTGGAAAATAGATCTGGTGCTCAACCTAACAGCTAAACCACAGGTATTGGCAAGTCACCAACACTTTGATGTTGAATGAGATGTCAAGTTTTCCAGAAATTGTAGATTAAATACTTTCTTTGTTCCTTTTTTTCTCCCATAAGAAAGCACAGTTGGAAATTTCAGGGAATATCTAAAGCCACACATCACAGAAAACAAATAAGAGGAGGTTGGCCTTTCATACAAGGCAAAATTCAGATCTGGTGAGCGAGATAGACCAGAAGTACAAATCTGAAAACAAATCTCCCTCTTGACAATTAAATATTTACAATGTTGATTTTCCCTCTGATCTTGCTTCTAGCAAGTCTGACAGTAGTATTTTCCTTGGCTTGAAGAAAGTTTCACACATTCTGCCCATTCCAGTTCCTTTCTGTGTCTCTTTTCTACCCTGTTTTCTAGAGTCTCCCAGACTGCAGGCTCTATACATTTTCTTGATCTATGCCACATGAATTTACTGAGATTCTTAAAAGAAAACTTTCTCAAGATCCTATTCTCTTAGTGGTAGCATTACACTAGGTGCCCATATAGCAACTGATACACAAAAAATAATCTGGCAAGAGATGAGAATCAAATCTCTGTATTTGCAATACCATTCTTTACACTTGGGGCTATTTTAGCATGTTGACCTTGGTTTCTTTCCTCCTTATGAGTCATTATGAAGTTAGAAGGGCAAGAAAAACTATTGGGTTGGGGGAGGGGGGGGTGTTGTTTGTTTGAGTTTGTTTTTCGTTGTTTGGCTTTGTCATTTTTGTTGATGGGTTTTATTTGTTTATTTGTCAGTTTGCAGAAAGCACCAGACTGAAGATCAGACTGTGGTCTATTGTACATGTAAATCATTATCTTGCACAAATATTAAGAGAAAAAACCAAACAAACATTTTTTTAACTGTCGCCAAAACACAGAGGTGGGGTTTTTTTGTTGTTCTGACTGAGACCTTGCATGTTTGTGAAAATGTTTAAGTACCATCTTAACTGCATTCAATATACTTCAATATAAAGAGTCTATGGGTATCAACGATTTAAGAAGAACCACTTACAACGAAAACAAAAGAATTTTGGTGGTTCCAAGAAGAATCAGCACACTTCCTTCAGTGTGCATGTGTAGCAGACAATTTAATAATATTTGCTTCTTCATTGTCCCCTGGTCACCTGAAGGGTTCATGACAGGCACCAGGCCTTCGCTGTCCTGGACTCTCTCTCCCGCTTCTCGCCCTGTTGCGACAGAGCCCCTCCTCCTTGCTGAGCCTATTGTGACAGTGTTACAAAATCGGGGTGTTGCGAAAACTTCTATAAGAACAATTAAAAAGCGGCAGTCGCCATGCTCTCTCTCGGGGCACCAACGGGCAATACCTGACAGTTGGCTGCTGGAGATGGACGTGCCTTGAGAGCTGAGACACTCTTGCTGAGAGGACAGGATGGCTGCACACCTGAAAGAGCTGAATCCACCTAAACCGCGCGAGTGAACTGAGGAACCCTGAAGCCTGAGTGCCTGGAAACTTGGACATGGATTCAAACCAGAAATGCAAGTCGCAGAGGACACTTTGTTACACGCTTCTCCCTGCTCCCCACGCTGCTGATCTCCACACGTTTGGCAAGAGCCCACGTGTGTGGCAGAGACTTTGCTACTCGGTAGACTCCAATCTGGAAAATACAGCTACAAAGAACTCTTTTCTCTCTCCGGCTGAGATGTAAGCCAAACTCCAGCAATTCCCAGAACAGCTCGGCAGAAAACCCCCGAATCCTGGCTGCACGCATGTGTGTGATGGCAAACCAGCGACCACCGAGACCATCGAAACACCTCACCTATTCCAACTATTGTAACAGACACGGAAATACAGTGGCGGTAACCTTCTTCTAGTCTTCTTTTTAACGTGACTCTTAGCTTTTTTCCAACTTTTTCTGTCTTTTATCTTCTCTTTCTCCATGCTTTAGTTTACAGCTAAATAAAATTAACTTATCATTTTATAATCCAACATCTAGTCTCGTTTGTACTCTAATTTTCCTTATGGGAATTTAATAAAAACTTCGGTTACGGATTGTAACAGCATGCCTACATCATTTATATCTACATGTTTTCAGTAACAAAAATCTAGTGTATTACTACTTTTACTATAGGCAAACAAAAAGTATTGTACACTTTTATTTTTTAATTTCTTTTTTCCTTTTGATACTCTGAATATAGTGAACTGAGAAGAAAAGAGAGTCAAAAAAACAATCCAATAACAAAGGAATGCATTGACTAATAGTATGACAGGTCATATCAAACAAAAACATTGACATTTTTTGTTTTGGAGATGCCAGTTGTACTTACCTGATAATAAATTTCTCAACAATTTTCTTT
>VXBA01002137.1:1375-26426 GCA_013399895.1 Serilophus lunatus | reverse complement strand
TTTTTTTTTTTTAATTTTTACATTCCTAGAACTCATAAAGTATTTGATTCAGAAAGGATTTGCTTTGGGTTTGCCTGTGTTTTTTGATTGATAACTTTTAGAAAAAAGAAATCTCTTTTAACTTCTATAGTAAATAAAATATGATTCAGAAGTTCAGAGGCTTATCAGTTTACAAGTTCTGTAGTAATATTCATATGCAGATACATATGCATACATATATTTTACATTTACTTTCTCTCCATTAGAAGAATGAGAAATCCACGTCTACTTTCACTCTATCTTACTTGTATACAAATTTACTTTGTAATCCTACTAGGACTATCTGACACAGAATCAGCATGATACTGTGTAGGCATTGATGGTTGCATCATTAATCAATAAGCTAAAAGCTACTGCAAGGTATGTAATTTTGAACTTCAGCTAATGTGCAAACCAAGTACTTTAATAAATATTTATTTTTATTTTTCTCTTAGAATGTAACAGTTTGTAAGACTGTATACACAAATTTGGACATATGTTATCTCCATGGTTACAAATAATTTTAACTCTCTTTCAACATCTCTCTTTCACCCTGATCAATGTCCAGACAAAGAGAGAAATGTAGAGATGCTTCATTTGGCTGACAAGTGAAAATGTTGTTCTTAAAGTTCATTTTATTTTCCTTCTTCCATAGTAATAAAGGAAATATTGTTTTGGTTATTATAAATGAACACAAACACCAGAGAATAACAGATAGGGGCAACAGTGAATCCAGGAAGGTCAAGATAGCCTTCTCTATGCAACATATCTAATCATTTTGTTAATCTGATTTTAAAAAGAAACATCATGATAAAACCTTGAGGATCTGGACTGTGGACTATTATACATGTGAATCATTATCTTGCACAAATATTAAGAGAAAAAAACACTTTTTTTCACTGTTAGCATTTATGGAATAGTTATAGGCAAGAGAGTTGTCACTACTTTCGTAATGGTTTGGGCAGTTTATTAATTTAAATTAGGGGTCACAAGACCAAAACAAATTTATAGAGAGATAAAAACACCAACATAATTGAAAAAAAATGTATATTATATATGTTCATATATACAATATATATTTTATATATATAAACCTCTATAAAAATGAAAAAGAATACGTCTTAAGTAAAAGCAGTAAAAACAGGGCAGAAAACTCACAATTACAAAAATCACAAGTACTCCAAACAAATAATTGTTCCCCTTTTGCCTATGTCCTTGGCACAAAAACCGTGGCCAGCAGGAGGAGCCTGGATAGTAGTGAGGGAAGTTGCAGTGCTCTCTGAGGACCAGCAGGGACCGTCGAGAGCAGCAGGAGGTTGTGGTGCACGGTGGTGACAGGCAGGAGGCACCCGAGGGTAGCAGGAGTGGGCGATAAGACCTCCAGGGATCACAGGGGCTCTGCCGGGGGCTGGGGTTGCAGCAGGAAAAGGGTCTGGGGACCCACAGGTGCTTTTGAGAGGCTAGGCAGGGGTTTAGGTTTTTGGTGGTTTTTTTTTTTTTGCAAACAGGAGAGCTGCAGGTAGGAACCTCTCGGAAGCAATAATGGTGAGAGGGAAGGAAAGGTGGCAACTGCACTGACCACAGTGGCGGAGGCAGGGAGGTCCTCTCTGTGTCCTTGGCGAGTCCAAAATGGCCAATGTGTGATGGCAGCAGCTGTTTACAAAGGGGTCCTGTCTTCTCCACAGAATTCGTCACGATCACACCTGCATATTTCTCTGAACCATCCTCTGTTCTACCCCGTGGGGCGTGGTTTTGCTTCATCGCACTGTTGTACTGGATGGCTGCCAAAGCCCCCCTCATCTTGTCTGCTCAGTGCCCATACACCAGAAGCCGCCTGTCCTTGCTCTAGTCACGTGGCTCTCTCGTGACGCCTACTCCTGCAGCTGCCGTGCCACCCACCCCGGAACCTGCCCGCCTGGCGATGCTCCATCCCCATGTGTGCCATGGTGCCAGAGCGCCTTCTCCCCAAAGCGGCAGTGGAGGTGGCAGCTGAGTTGGGCTTAGAAAGGGAAGTCAGGGCCCTGCTGGGACACAGGGCTGGGATAGAGCAAGTTCTGTAAACACCAGACACGAACATCAGATAAGGGGGACAGAGACGGCGAAAACCAGACATCACAACAGCCTGGAACAACATCTCAAGGTCTCCTAGAAGAGGAGGGTGTGCCTGTCTGCGACGGGATGGTGGCAACGACAGCCCAGCCTCGAAGGGACGGGGCGGAGCAGAGGGTGGGCTCGGAGCAAGAGGAGCCAACCCGAGCTGTGTGACGGCTGTCACTCAGGAGGGGGATATAAGCCCGGGACAGTCATGTCATCAGGGAGCGGGGGATTTGGAATGAATCTGTAACCCCGCTCCCCGCACAGAATAAACACACTTTCTCATAACGAGGCCTACGTTGTGAGTTCGGTTCCCGCAAGTCAGAGCCACAGCCAGCCTAGGGACAGGCTTCACCATGGGCACCGCCCCTCTCACATGGCAGCCACGTGTCCCCATCCCCGGGGCAGCAGGGCAGGACGGGGCACCCCCTGCTCCCCTCTCCTTTCCCCTCTACCCTGTCTCCATCCACCAGATAAGAAGGAAAAGTTTTAAACACATCATTACAACCATAATAACTTTAGACAATCTTCTGGAAAAAAATTGCTTCTTCTCTCTGATCTACTAGATTATTCAGGTGATAAAAGGTAAGGCTGATGGAGGAGCAAAATGTTAAGCTAAAGATTTGCTTAATATTTTGCTATATGGTATATACTAAATCATGGGTTACAGTAAAGATAAACTGTTGCTCCATATTACTCATTGAATTCTGAGTATGGGAAGACATTGGCCGACATAGCAAGCAGCCACAGACATTTCATTAAAATGGCTGTGGACGTGTTTTGATGGATGTATGGCATTGCATTGAAATGGCTGACGACAAAGAGTACAGACCTTCTAAAACTTGTGATGACCTAGGCTGCACAGAGATCAGGTTAAAAAAATCCACATTTAATTCTCCAACACAGGGTCACGGGGGATATAGAGTGAAGGTAGTATATTCTTTTTTGTCTGTATGTTTAAATTAATTAATTAATCAATCCGTCTACTGTAGTGTTATTTCTGACACTATTTTGGCACCTTTTAGGAAACAAAATTTTATATAAGTACCTCTCTGAAGGCTTTTCAGTGCTTTAATTCCAAAACAAGGAGAGTCTGAGTGCTCAAAAGTCACTCAGCAGTGTTCTCTCTGCAATTCTAGTGTACCACAGCAAAATCTTTCTTTTTATGTCACTAGAATATTTTGTGACATATTGCATAAATTTATGCTTAAATTTCTCATTCCACCTTGGTTATCTATATAATCCACAGAAACATGCAAGGCACAAACATTGAGTGGATTATCCACCTTCTGATGGCCACAATATCATTTTAATGTAAGAAGATAATAGCAAGCATCACTGGTTTAAACTTTCTGCTGTACCACAAATCTTAACAAACTTGTAGGATAATGTGATGTCCTAATATTAGATGAATAACATTTTAAAAATCCCAAAACATAGGAAAAGGAGGTAAAATTTTTTTACATTGATATAAAAATAATGCGTCAGCATTTTTTAAGTGTAGCTTAGAAAAATATCTTTTTTCTATAGCTTTCTTCCATCTAGAATCACTATTTACACTCTGGTGCAGATGGCTGTTTGTGAATAGAGGACAACAATTATAAAAACTCAACACGAGACTGATAATCCCATAAAACAAATAAACCATGAAGTTTCTCTATGGAGAAGATACACATTCGAGACTTTACTACTCTGCCTGTGATGATGGTAGCCCTCTTCCCAGAAGATATAATTCTTTCACATTCAAAATTAAATCTAGACTCTCTGGACTGTAAACTCTGTTGATAAACTTTGTATAATGACTCCTTAGCTGTTTTCTCTCTCCTGCTTACTATAGGCTCTTGCGTTGTTTTATTTCTTTAAGAGAAAGTTTGAATGTTTTCCATTCTTTAAATCATTTTACCAATAAGTCATTGACAAGAGTCTGAGTCACTTTGCAATAACACTAGGGAATGGCTAATCATGGCAGCCAAGTCATAGCCAGGAGGGAGATTTCTGGATTATGTTCAGAGTTATACAGACCAAAGAGGGAAAAGCTCACATTGTGGAATTGAAATTCAATAAAAATCATTCTTCCATCCCTTGACTTAGGAACACAAACTGTGATGTTGTTACAATAATTTAATATTTTTATATCTTATGCACTGAGACTTGAATGACTCAGAGCTAAAATCCTTAAGAGTAAAATGAATTCCACACTAATACATGACCATAAATTTGTTATTTTGAGTCTGGAAGCACAATCATGAACTAGAGCTGAATATTACTGGAAGTTCCTGAATATTGCTAACCAGGTACTGCCCTTACCTGTGGACAAATGAGTTTTCAATAATACAGACCCTTTTGTGACTGACTTTCACTAGCAGATGATAATGAAAGTCTAAAATCTACAATTTTTCTTAAATGTTTGTTTAGTATATGTTGTAAAACGTAAAAGACTTATAGCCTGCAGGTCTGCATTTTTGCAAGTTCAACCAGAAGCGAAGCTAATCATGTAACCCTAATGAGCACACTCACACATTACCCTTTATATGTACATATGTTAAAAAATCTACAAAAGTATTATATACATTTACAGCCAGTGTTTATAATCAACATAGAAGGAAAATACTCACAAACATGAAAAGGGCTAACAACTCAATCCCCTCTTTGGCTGATCAAGTTAAAATCTTGTTAATGGAAAATAAAGATATTCATACAATAATGTATATGTACATATATAGTGTATGTGTCTATATATGTATATGAATAGCTACACGTCCCTACATATCTATATAAATGGAGTGTATTTGTGACAGGAAGAGGAAGAGGGTTACAGAATCTTGTGAGCCAATGATGGACAAATCTGTTGAGCAAAGGAGATGGATTGACAAAGTATCATATAATTAAGAAAAGAAGTCTTAAACAGTCACCTCAAGAATTTGCATGTAAGCGAAGGATAAACTTACAAGGTATTCTTATGGGAAAAACATCCAGAACCTTTCTAGGAAACTAGCATGCTGCTTTCTGAAGTGCCTGTACACCAATGTGCACAGCATGAAGAATGAACAGCAGGAGTCAGACCTCTGTGTGGAGTTGCAAGGCTACTTGCTGCTACTTGTGGGGATGCTGTTGAGATCACAGAGACATGATGGGATAGCTCACATTGCTGGACTGCTGAAATTGAGAGATACTAGTTCAGCCTTGTGTTTATAATTCTAAGGTTGTATGTTCAATCCCTGTATGAGCCATTCAGTTCAGAGTCAGACTTGATTATCCTTGTGGGTTCCTTCTAACTCAGAATATTCTGTGATGTTGTGAAATTGCCCACAAAGACATATGCACCAGGATGACCTGCAGGCACTGCAGCCTCATCAGTTGCTAGCACACTGGCATGCACCACTGTCATCTGTGCTTCCACACCCATGGCCAGTGCTGAGCCTCCACATAAGCATATTCACAGGCAGAAGCCCTTTAACTAGGAAATATCAGAATATCTAAAGGCATATACTGTATGGATCCATATTTGTAAATATATTATTTATTTATATATATATATATATATGTATATACACATACACACATATATAGTCAGAAATGACAGATCAGATCAGTGAGAAGACAGGACACATACTGAGGTGTAGGGCATGACCCTACAAGCACACTGCCCATCCTCTATTCATATACCTCTAAGAGCTTTCATCCTCTTCCTCTGTACTTTCCCATGCTTTTTCATCCCCAAACCACTCTTATCTCTCTATTTCCTCACGTATGCTTCCATCCCTGCATATACCATAATAAACCCCGTGCAATCCCAAGGGGTTTTTCCCTCCATCCCGAACATGTCACATGCATCTCTAGTCAGTAACAAGTTTGGTTTGTAAAGTGATTTGGGGACTTGCTCTAGAAAAGAATTTTTCCTCATAGATTTTACACTTTGGGTAGTTGTAAGAGACTCAAGAAAGATGCTACATTAAAAATTTTGTTCCACGCCTGTGACAGATTTCATAATTAATCTTGGATGTCTGTATCAAACCTGCTTTGGTATGTCTTCAAAACATTCTCATTTGACTATCACTAAATCCCACTAAGTGAACAGCACATCCCTCTCTATTTCCCCTCCTCAAGAAGCTGCAGAGAGCAATGAAGTAAAATGCTAGTCAATGTACAATTAAGTAGACTCAGCATTTTATTTCGTATAATTTTGTTTCACATAATTTTGACATCTGCTGCATGGGTATTTTTAGCATTTGATCATCTCTTATATAAGCTTGTTATGACAAGAACTACAAGTGATCAATACTTATTGGATCTATTCCTTGAAATCAGTTCTATCAAGAGACATCATGGCCATTCATACATCTAGATGTATGGGTACAATATGCATGTACTTGCACATGTACATCTGGCCTTATTCAGGATAACTCCTAAAATAAAAAGCTTAGAAAAGCAGATTTGGAAAAAAAAATATCTTTAAATAAGCCTTCATTGTTGCTTTCAAACTTTCTTGTCTCTAGAACCAAGGCAACTTTGTTGGATCTTTTCCATTTGGGTATTTATTTCTTACACATATACAAATGCTTTGTGTTGGTAAAAGCCTGCATAACTGAAAGCATAGATATCTTTTTATACTATGCTAAGAAGAAAAATTTTCCGACACCTTCATTTTCCTCTATTCCATATTTTTGAACTGAAAGATGAGCCAAGAACCTGCAAAAAAAGCCCATGAGGTGTAACCAAATTACAGATGATTTGATCAAACCACTCTAATCTTTAACAAGAGCAGCAATCTGCCATTCTTTCCTAAACTGGGGTTTTTAAACTGGACTACACATTTCATGCTAAACAGTCCAATTCCTTTTTTTATTGCTCTTTTACCTTTCCTATGAATGCTTAAGTTTCAGCTTAACTGTGCTGAAAACAGGAAGTTGCTTTTTTACTTGGCAAATTCTGTTGTGTGTCGAGGGAAGTTACCAATTAAGCAACATCTTTCTGTCAAGACAACTCTTCCTACTATTTCTACTGGTGTCTTAAGAAAAGCCTGACTGTTCCATCTGCAACTAAGACACGAAACTTCAGTTCTACATCCTGTTAATATGACAATAAATGGAAGTTTTACCATTCACTGACATGGGAGTAGGTAGAGTATGTTTACGTGGAGAAACTTTATGGTTGTTTAACTTAAAATTTATTCCTGCAAGTGATCTCTTCTCATATACAGGTAATTTTTCACATTCTTACATTCTGCCATAAAATAGATTAAGAAAATCACATAATGAGTTTGCTAACAAAGACAATCTCTGCCTGAACACTCTTAAAATTTTAAGACAGTGTTCTTTCTTGCAACACCAACTAACAGAGTTTGTTTTTTCTTGTTTTGCTGATATTAAACACAAATTACCCATTTACAACAGTTACACTTACAAAATAACAGGGATTACTTATCAAAGAAAGGAAATAACACTTGAAGTCCATTTTCTGTTTTTATTTTTAATTTTGATGAGACTGTCTCTGCTGATAGTGATCAGGATTACTCTTCTAATGGAAAAAAGTACTGATCAAAATCTTGTTCCCAGTTTTTAGTTTATAGTAATAGATTGAAACATGAGTTAAGACCTCAAGTTTAAATTCACTTTAAATTCTAGTCTCACAGAACTTAGATTTCACAAAGTCAGAGGGATAGCAGTTGCTGAGCTTTTAGGGAAAGGAATATAGTCTATGTGTGTAATCTCCTACAGTTTCTCTAAAAATAAGGAGGAATTGTATTTCCTGTGTTATTCAGTTACTTGTCTTCTGATAAACTGAAAAAAATGGTGTAAGGTTCCAACTACGAAAAGTCCAGCTTGGGAGGTAAAACACTAAAGGCATTGAAAAAGAAAATATGAGGCCACACCTATTGAGTCAAAGTATGGCTGAGGCTTCATCATTTATGGGTTTCCTAGCTGAAATCGCCTTCTTTAAATCCCCTTGTCTTTTGGTTACAAAAAGCTAGTAAGGTGAGTAAGTTCTTGCAGATCTGTTATAGTTTAGTCTCAGTAGCATTGACATCATTTCTTCAAACGAAATATTCTTCTAGGTTTTTCTCTCTTTGACCAAAAGGGAGAGGGGTAGCTAGGTGACATTTGTTCTGCTACTCTTTCGTTTTGTTCTCCATCATTTTTAGTAAAATTGTTATATTATTACCTCCATTTGGACTCCTCATACCTTAAAAATTGTGTCAATATTTTGGGGGGAATGAAATAAGCAAAGGAGAAAGGAGGGGTTTCCTCCATCAGAGGTCATACCTCCTGAACATATTGTCATTAAAGACAAGAACTTATAATCATCATGGCAAGGAATATTTTATTGATGTTGAACTAAGCCACAGAAACATGAAATAATACATGAACAGTGCTCACACAGAACACTGCGCACTGAACAGAAATTAAGCTATTACACTGTTTTCACAAACTTAAAATTAATTAAAATTAATTAATTTAAATTGAATCTCAATATTCTAAGATTTCACTAAATCAAACAGTTTCAGCATATTTTCTCAAGTTGATAAAATTTAACAAAAAATGAGAGTGTTTTAAAATGAAATGTCATTAATGTTTCCCTGTATTAAATTTGGAGGCATAGGTACAGTGATCAGAAGCAAGACTATTCTTGTGGAAACTTAGGGGTTAGTTTTGTACACTTAGTTGGAAGTGTTTTTCTCTTTCTTCTGTACAGACAGAAGTCTAAAAATCCTAGGCAAAGTCATCCCCAAGGCTGTGGGTTTGCTTTGGCAGGACTGATACAGAGCACTAACAATGAAGTACAGAATTTACCTTGTTCTATGTCAAATTCAATATCTTCTTTCAAACAGTTTGGGTAGCCAAAGGATTTGTGCAGTATATAGAAAATCACTATAAAAAGGAGGAAGAACTTGTACAGGGTGGCTTAGATCAAATGATGAAGAGATGCTAAAGGAGGGAAAAAGAGCTTTTACAGAGGCTTGATGTGATATTGCTGTGATACTGTGCAAAACAATCTACTGGAGAAAAGGGAGTTAGACTGGCTGAGAGCAATAAAAAATATAACATGATTTCATACTCCTTAAGTGGTCAATAGACCCAGCAGGGAAGCACCATAAAAGTGGATCACAAGGTTCAGCTACTGATTAGACAGGAGTAAGCAGGTAGGTATGCTACCATATGATAGGAAGCTATTATGGGAGATGATTCTATTTAATTTTATTTTGTGTTTTATTAAAATGTTGCACAGACAATAGAGCAGGCATTATTACATGAGAAAATTTAAATTGCTCTGATCTCACAGATTTTTAGGCATTTCAAGTCACATCTTTTTCTGATTGTTGTTTTAGGTAGAACCATAATTATTGTCTCTATATTTATTTATATATATTTATTTTTATATATTTATTTATTTCTTCATATTTATTATAAAAATATGACACTAACTCTGCTGGCTCCCACAGAAAAGAATTTTATGTTGTGACTTACGTTTAAAGGAAGATACTGGTGTGGTGTAGTAAATATTAATATTTTGGATAACATGACAAGTATCGTATTTTTTTAATTTCTCATCTCATGCAATTTCAGCAATTAGAATATACTGTAAGCAAAATGGCAAAGCTAAGAGTGCTAGGTGATCTAAAGCATTGACAGAATTCAACTCTAGCTACTTTTAAGTGTACTATTTTTAAAATGTAGTTTAATTTAAAATCTGTGTCATTTTTAAAGCACTGGGTTTTTTAATGCCTTTGAGCAGAGAACTATGATACAAACCCAATTAACAGGAAGTAAATTACTGTAAATATATTATCTATGATTAGGAGGCAAAAAATATTCAAAAAGAGTCCTTCTCCCCTAAATATTTTTAGCTTGGCCTATGTTTTGCTTACTAATATAATTTTTAAGATCTATGTGTAAGACCCAGGGTCCAAGCTGTGTGCTCACCCAGACATTTTACTTTTAAAAAACATTTAAGATCACACAATTTCACCCACTGCATTTTTGCAAAGGCTTTGGTTCTGTAATACCTAAAGATCATGTAAAAAGAGAATGCTGCATATGTTTTCCCAAGAAATATTTTTAATTTAGGAAAAAAAAATAAGCATCTTGGCAAGTTCAAAAGGGATAACATACAACCTAGGTAGAGCATTCCACAAAGCACTGACCCAGCACACAACAACCCACATAACTTAAGAAAATACAACTCAAGCGTTAAGTTACCCAAAAATACCAAGAAAAGAGTAAAGAAAGAAAGGTGATCAAGGGAAGAAAATAGCATAAAGATAGAGAAGAGAGAAGTTAAAAACAGAGAAGAATAAGAGAAAATAGCTACTGCTAAAGGGTCTTGTGGAAGTCCAGCCTCATAGGTTTCAGAAACAGAGATGGAGACCATGTGCTCCTATTTTTATGTTCTTTGGCCACCTGTACCCCTCCAAGGCAGGACCTCCAGCTCACTGACTGCTCTGAGGCTCCAGGCAGGACAGAGGGGTGCTGCAGCCAACCAGAGATTGGATTAAGAGTTCCAAGGGGCATGGTGGGGACAGGCTCCCTGACTGCACTTTTGACAGCTACCATTCCAGAGCTTGCCATGGAGGCTCTGTGAGCAATGTCATGTGGGATACGGCCTGCCCCTTCCCCCATCTCACACACCTGACTTGATTCCAACCCCATAATAAAATAAGCTTCCATGAGATTCAAATCCAGTGCCCCACAGTACATCACATTTCTTTTGTTTAGTTTTGTTTTGTTTTTGTGTATATGAGACAATTTAAAATGGCCCAAAGCAGAGTGAACTGCAGTCTCATGCCACACTGTAGTCTTTCTATTCAATTGCCTTCTGTGAGCACAGACATTGGAAGCACAAGCTAGCTTTGCCTTAGCTTGCATTTAAAGGAAAAATAAATCCATTGTTAACAACTGTCTCTGTAAGAAATAGAGATCAAATGGTCAAGTGCTTATATAGTCATTCTGATTATTTCCAAATACATTAAGTAAAAGCTGGATGTGACTATTACTTTCTTTACATTACAGCTTTCCTAAACAAAGAATACTTTAAAATACAAAATCATAATTCAATAAAATATAAATTACTCAAACTTGAATGTTAGCTATGGTGGTTTTGTGAGTTCCACAATATTAAAATTTTTATCTTGTATTCACATGACATACTTATAAAACACTATATATTTTTCAGATATAGCAAAAATATAGTAGCACTGGTCTAGCTGTCTGATTAAGGAAAAGGCAGAAATTATTTCCTTACATCTTGGGTAAGAAATAGCGGTTAACAATGTAATTCTCACTCCTTGAAAATAAAAAGATCTATTTACCAAGAAAACATCAATTTCTATTCTGCATGGAACAGTGAAGATCTCTCTAGATAAGGAATTATAGAGTGAATTTTCTTGTTATCTATTTCTGTCAAGACATTTACCATCAATCAGTGCTTGTCTTTAGAACTACCAAAGTGATGTGGAGTATTTTGAGGATACTTTCCTACAATTTGATCATTCTTTCTGTGGAAAGTCGGTTGCTTAGAAAAAGCAGTAAGTTTTTCTGTGAATTTTTGCACATCTCTGAATATTAAATCCAAATCAAACATTCCAGAAGATCTGAACCATTTGGTAAAGTTCCCTTTACCTGTCCTTCAGAAATTAGTCTCATTGTGCTTCTGGCACAAAAAACGCTTCTGGTTTTTGTGCCTGAAGTACAATATGGCTAATTTTCAGGAGCTGTTGAGTCAAAAGTGCTAAAGGCAAATTATACCAAACTCTCATAATTCAATTAGAGTGATAAATTAGCTATGAAAAATCATAGTCAAAATAAATAGGAAATGGATTTTTTTTTGATTTGCGTAAAACTGCATGAACAATTGTGGATTGTTTTTATTGACCAAATAGGTCATTGTGTATATGAAAGTTTTTCTTGCCTATCTTACACATGAAAAAAAATGTTTACAGAACACTTATGTAAATAGTTCTACTTCATCAAATTCATTATTTTTGACTGTAAAATTAATAATTGTGGAAATAAGTGAAGTTATTTCCTTGGTATATGTGAAGATGTCTATATTTTATATTTAAATTTAAAAAGTTATCTAGTACCATAACTACATGTAGTATCATCTGATACAAAGGATGACCCACAGAAAAAGAGAAATAAAATTAATTTCTCATGAAACTTCCAAAGATGCCATCATAAAAAAAATATATAATTTTTTTTCAAAGGTAAATATCAACACAGGCAATGGAGTTATGATAATCTGCATGGACAGAAAAATTGATCTTTCCTGTTTCTAAAAGCACTTCAAAGAATAGGTTTTCATTTTTATCCCAAGCCACCAATAATATATTCAAAACATACCAGTATCTGTTCCATTATCACTGATTTTAAGGCAGACTTCCATATACGGAAGCAAAATAGATTTATAATAAGTTACATGTAAGCAGTAGAATAATTTATATGGGTTTTGCCTCAAGTTTGGTTTGTCTCCTTTTCAGTTTTCTCTGTCTTTTCTATGCTGTTTCTTTCATAATAATGGTTTCTTTTCTGTTACTGTTCCTTTTAGCCTACTCTCCATTTTTTAGTTTTGATCCCTTGCTGCCACTTTTCCATGGATTTTTTCCTCCCTTGTTTTTCTCACTGCAAAATACAAGCTAAGGGATGAAAAGACATCAGGAAAACATTGTCCTACATTTCACCGCAGTTTATACTTTTTATAGATTAATATATGGATACTTTAGATTATAGATTAACATATAGACACTTTAGATTAATATATAGATACTTTTTATCGATTAACAAAGTAATGGTTCAAGGTCAATAAAACAAAAAAATTGATTTTGGAGGGAGAGGAGGTAAACCACACCAAATCCAGAGATAAAAGGAAATATAACTAGGTTAGTGATGGTATATCCAGTTCAGAGGCAAAAAAATAGACCCCTTATTACACAGTTACATACATGTCTATACAGAGAGAGAGCTAAGCGGTGATCACCTACAATCATTTTATGATTATTAAGTAGAGGAGCAGATGTATAAATCAGTATTTACCCTTCATTTCTTTTTTTAAAAAATGGTTGTTCCAGTATGAGCTGACACTAAATTGGGCATTATTTACTGTATTTTACCATCAATAAGACTGAGAATAAGCCACACAGGCATTCTCATCAGGGAGCAATCCATGGAGGTAAAAATCAATTTTTGTAAGACTAAGCTTTAGCTGGCTTCTTCTGTTCTCCACCACAGGAAAAGTCCTTCTCTTGTTTATTTTTTTTTTCATAAAGAAGCCATAAGGAAAGAAAAAAAAGATGTTTGGCTGCTAATGCCAGTGTAATATGAAAGGATGGCATTAATTTATAATTTATATACTCATAAGGAGGTTGAATATGGCTAAATTGAGGCTCCACTTCTGTATTGTCACTACTTATTACTTAAAAGTAGGTGGAGAAGGATGAGTACAGATTGGGAAAATGGAAGAAATATAATAGAGACATGGAGAGATTTTAAGCAAATCTTCACTGACCACCCAAATCTTTAAACCTCTGCATTGTACTGCTCCTGGAGAAGTAATTTATAACTCCAGGTAAGTCATATTTAGGGGTGGGTCTAGATCTTGAGGTGGATCAATTGTCTATTTAAAATGTGAAGATACAAGGCTATCTTTTAACCACACTGATACAGCTTCATCGAGGGCCCAAGCCCAGAATACTTTAACTTTTATGGTTTTGCTTACATTGGGTGCATAGTGAAGTTTTGGCAGATAAGATTCATAAGTGCAGAGACAGATAGTTATCAAAGCCTGAGATGTTGGTCTATAATGAAGACATAAGGCATTCAGAAATCTTGCACGTAGATGAAAAGAATCTTCACTTGCCATTGAAATTGTGTTAAAGGCCACCTTGTATTGTGAAGCTTAACAGAGATGATAATCCATTCTGAAAAGATCAGATACAGTGATTCCTTAGCAGTTTCTCCATTCCCCTACACTCCGAAAAATCAGTAACAGACACATCCATGGCTGTGACCAGGATACATTAAGTTTAAATATGAAAATGGCAGCTGAATGAATTATTTAATATTAACTATTTAATTTTGTATTTATGTTTTCCAGGCTGATCAGATTCTGATTTCACAGTTATCCTTGTGTCATCTTTAAACCATTTGTTCTAGCACTTTTAAAAGACAAGTCAGGAGCATGAATTTCTTTTCTGCCTAAAAGGATCTGTGATTATGCAGAGGTGACTAAGCTACTGCAATCTCAGTAACTGTTTATATAATCAGACTGCAGAAGTAGGACAAAGTAAAAGGACTATTTTAAGTCTCAATAGAAAGACTGCTTTTTGTGGCACCATAGCACCAGCCATTTCACCTCATGACAGATACCAAATAGCACATACTTTAGATGCCTATGCTGACAGGTATCTGGGAAGAAGCAGTTTCTGTTCACTGCTTGCTGTTCCCTCTAGGAGTCAGAATTATTTCCTGTGCCTATGCAGCACTGCACAAGCAAGGAAAAACATTGCTTTTGCCTTGTTGCACTTTCACCAAAGGCTACCAAAACTTGAATATTCAGCAACATAACACAGGTTTCGTTGATAATCCTAAATGTGGAGACCTTCAAATCTGTTTGTCTTTTACCTGGCTGATCTTTTCTGGCCCATGTATCAGCATGTTCTGCTCCCTATATTTAGAATGGCTACATTAGACAGCAGAAATGGTCAGAAGAAATCAGAAGATCACTTTCAGCATTACTCAGGTGTAACTGCTCATGAACTGCTTTATTGCAAGAGATGACTAAAGTAAATAACATGGACCTTGGATCTTATCCGAGATGTACTGTTATAACTTCCAAAAACATTCTGTTGGGGAAACTCAGACACAATATACAAAACTTCTATTTCCCCAAAACTTAGTTTTGCACTGAAAATTCTGATGGATGATTTTTCATTAAATATACTCTCTTTCAGTTCACTGCACTGGAGCTTCTCCCAGTCCTATTGGGTAAGAGACTTTATAACTCTTATATGCATTTTTTGCCTTTCCTAAATGTTTGATTCATCTTCTCATCCACTTTAATAAAAATAGATTTTTTTCTCTCTTTTTATCAACCCTTTCAAGAACTTAGGCTAGTTTTAACAGGTTTAATTGAAAAAAAGGTTTAACTATGCATCTTCTACTAACTTACGCTGGTGCTCATCACTAACCAGAACATTTCCTAGCCATTTGAAGGAATTTACATGTAGAAAGTCACCCCTTCTCCAGGGGGAGAGGTGGGGGGGAAGTGTTTTATTTTTTTCAAGTTTAGTAAGTGGTGCTTGTTAGTGACACAATTCCTGAGTATGGTTTATCACTTCTTGAAATTAATGACCCAACACTGGGTTTGTATATTACGAGACTGACACCTACCAAGAGCTGCGAAAGAAAAAGCTTTTTTAAGATTTGTTAATTTAATTTATGTAAATTAATTGGCTGAGGTTTGAGAATGGATGCAAAATTTTGTCATTTGGGCTCCTTTATTAGCAGAAAAGTCAGGTGTTGAAATTCTTTTAAAGCTCTGTTATTCTTTTCTCTGCTTCTGTAGCGTGGGTGGATTCTCACTTGTTAATTATACTGAGAGCACAGAAAAGGATGAAAAAATTTTGACAACAGAAAAGTATAAAATATTTTTCACTGGCATGCACTTAAGCTTCTGTCTGCATGTCTGTATGGGATCAACAGCTTAAAGAATCAAAAAATGAATCTTAGAATGGTTTGCAATGCAAAGAACCTTTAAAAGGACCCTTCAGTCACTGGAGACTTTCCCTGAATACCATGATTTTTCAAATAGGGCAGAGAACAGCAGCTTAGCAACTATATCTACCAGATCCATCAGGATTCAGAGATGCAACTCATAATGTCCCATTTACTTGTAAATCTTCAGGTTTCTGAAGTGGTCTCAAGCCTGATAACCTACTCCTTCATTTCCCTAGTCATTCACTTGAGATGCAGGGACTTGACAGACAGGGGAAGAACAACTGCTGCTGAAAGCTGAGGCAAAAAATATTGTTGAGTACCTCAGCCTTCTTTGTGTTAGTGTCACCAGACACTCTAACTCATTTATCAGAGGGAGCACAATTTGGTTTGTCTTCCTTTTCTGAGTAATGCACCTGTAGAAGTTATTCTTTTTATTCTTCTCAATGCTTGCCAAATATATCTCTGCTTGTGCCTTCGTTTTTCCTGATCCCATGTTTACATCCTCAAGTAGCATTACTACATTTTTTTCCAGGATGCATGTATTTAGTTCCACTGCCTATGCATTTACTTCTTGTGTTTCAGTTGTACCAAGAAAGAGGCAATGCTCGTCTTTTGTTCGGACTACACTTTTTGCTGCCTATATTCCCTGTATCATTCTTATAATGATCAAACCTCCAATTTCCTTCATTCTGGAAATTATTATGAGAGCAACACTGAAATATATTTTTTTTTTTCAAAAGGTAAGACTTTGTGGCTACAGTAGCACTAGATGACAAACATCAGATTCTATTAAGTAGGTGGAATATGAAAAGAGTTGCAGATTAATTGTTGGAGCCTCTCTTAAAGAACATAAATATTTCTCTCTTTTTTTTTTTTTTTTATGGAAGTGAATACTTGAAAAGCTGAATACAAAGCAAGAATGAGTATGAATTTCATATTTGTGAATTGCACAGTTAATAACAACATTTTTGGGTTTTGGGGGTTTTTTTCGCTTCTTTTACTGAACTTAACATACTTGTGTGGACCTGTACTGACATGGAAACAGACTCACGTGCCCCAAAACAGATTACAAATCATTCTCTCTATAGAGCATATATTATACTTAAAACAAACAAGCAAGCCAAAACAACCTAAAAAAAAAATTCTTTCAAGCAGTTCAGACTGCATCAAAAATCATTTACAGCCATATTTATTTCTTTGTGTTGAACAATAGATTAGGTGCAGCTAAGTGTTCAGCTGCAGAGCAAGGTGCAGATTGAGCTCTCAGGAGTGGGGGCCAAGACAAAAAGCTGTGAACTGCTACTGACCCTTTGTCTAACAAAGGGCATGGGGACTTTTGGCACCAGCCAGTTGACTGGACACTCAGACACAGCAGGAGCTGAGGACTCAGCTGGAAGAGCAAGACCGTCACAAGCACAGATTCTGGGGATAAAAAAGTCCAGGGATTCCTTCACTTGGGATCCCAGGATCCCACCCAGGAGGCACCCAGCTCAAGCTGTTACTACACTGAATAAATTGCTTTATGGAATTGGACATCTGGGACTGTGCTATAGGAAAGTTGGAGTTGAACTGGTAAGGAAACCTGATCTGACTTTGTGAGAGTGAGGCTTGTAGGGAGTCAAACCAGGCATCCATTGTATTGCAAGAGCCACCAAGTGGGAAGGGGCCTTTCACTCCTTTCCGAGCAGTGAAAGTCTGGTGGTGGGAATATGATTGCCAGAGTGGCTCCTGAATGGTCAAACACAAAGGTTTCCTTAATATTTGTTTTTATGAACCAAGTAAGCCAAACTATTTGAATTTGAATCATTTCGATGTATATTTAATACTATTTGTGCTGAACTAGTGGAGAAAAAACAATTATGGACAGCTACTAATCAATATTCATTAAAACCACCCACAAAATAAAGTATAAAAGATTACAGTGTTAGTTCTTCAGGTTATAGACTAACATGAATAGGGAATGGAATAGATGAATGTATATGCTTATGGTCATAATATACCCAGGAATGCAAATTTCTATTATTAGTAACAGTAAGGGAAGAATTACTAATTATATAGAAAAATAAATAAATAAATAAATAAATTTAGGCAAAATGGCCAGAAATTGTACATATTCACCATTGAAGTGAATTGTAGGTATTGTGAATGGGCTTTCAAATGCATTTAATGTTCCATAACATTGTCCTCATGCAAGTTAGTAAGAGGTTTAATAGGAAAATACGTTGAAATAATGGGATTGAGCCAAAATTCATCTTTTTTATAGGTCTTTATAAGTCTTTTAACTCTATTGTGCTAAGGTTTATTTTAATCCACAATATAAACATGTAGAGACTCCTGTTACTTAGCAGGAATGTGTAAACAGAACTGTTCATGACCTAAGCACCAGCCAGGAATTAAATAAGCTACCAGTTTTCCCTACAAAAGAAAGTGAAGTTTTCAGAAAAACTAGGTAAAGATATGTTGAAAATCAGCAGGAGGAAAATAAATAATTTTCATGCCAAACGTAGGTAGATAAGCAAATAGCAAAATCTAGAGAGAAGGGAAAAAAAAAAAAAGACTTATTGCTGGCAGAAAGTACTAGATCTACAAAACAATAAAGAAGACTAGCAAACAGAAATTAGCAAATAGAAATTATTAAGAATACTCTCGTTGTATTTTCCAATACTTGTTGAATGGGCAAGATGAGTTTTAAAACAAAGCCAAGCACTCAACACAAAACCAGAAAGTTTTGTCAGCTTTCTCCCATTTGGAAGGTGGCAATTCCAGGAACATAAAATATTCAAGACACAAATATTTCCATTGCCTGCCCTGAATCAAACAGCAAAACATATGACTAATTGAACAAGATCCCAATAGTTGTCTGACCAAATAAAACATCGGTAACAGAATACTGGTTTGTTTTTCACAGAAGAGAGAAAGGAGATGGCAGGATGTTTTCATGCACCTTGTTGAATTCTTTCGATATAGCACTTTCAATACACCTGCTGCAATTTTACTCAATCAATTAAATTATTAGGATATGGACACAACTGCTGTCATAAGCAGGTGTATTGCAGAGCCAGAAATAAGATGCTGCTTGGACTGGAATCACTCAAACAATAGCAAGTGACAGAAAAGGTTATAGAAGTTTTAATTTATGAATGCCCTCGAGTAAGCTAATTAAATCCAAATTCATTCCACAATGCTGCAATATAGCAGCACCCCCCATTCCAAAATTGCTGCATGATCAGAGTCTCCTTATTTACACTAATGCAATGCAATTGATTAGTGAAAGTTTACTCAACGTTATGATTGCAAATGTGAATAAGGATTTCACTTCACTTCACAGTCACCATTTTGTTAAGCTGTTGTGGTAGCAACAGGGGTTATGACTTGGTTCGTGTGAGGAGA
The DNA here is from genome assembly GCA_013399895.1 of Serilophus lunatus. Taxonomy (NCBI): domain Eukaryota; kingdom Metazoa; phylum Chordata; class Aves; order Passeriformes; family Eurylaimidae; genus Serilophus; species Serilophus lunatus. The sequence goes on along the minus strand of VXBA01002137.1, from coordinate 7,212 downwards.
GAAATCTAAACTAGATTTGACAGACAGATCTTGTGTTGTAAGCTCTATTTTAGTTGCCATCTTTTTAAACTTTTTTCTCTTTTTAACTGTACCTGAAGGGATTTACAATATATGTGTTCACAAAAAAATCTCCATTTAGAATGAATGCAAGAGAGTCAAAAGGCAAGATTTTTTAGAGAATGTAGAAATGGAAATATGCCTGAATAGAATTTCCACACAGATCACTGCACTTATAACTTAGCAAGTACAAGAAAACCAGACCATCTCTTTCTACGGGTCATAAATGTTTACGCAAGTATTCCAAAAAGCACATGTCAATTGACATTTCCATGCATATTAAAGTAAGTAGTGGTATGAATAAATTCATTAAAATTGTCACAGAGAGTCTTCTTTTGTTCTTATACTCTTGTGACTTTGCAAGAGACTACAATAGGGGTAAGTAACTTCCTCTCTGCAAGTTCCACAGTGACAGGAGGGATGCCCATTGTAACTGTGGTAGCAACATGTCTTAAACTGGATATTTGACTTACATGATATACTATTTGACAGTTTTCATTCCTGAAAGAAGTTAGCTTGTACAACTGGGTCTGTGCTTCTCTGCTACCTTACTGCTTGAGTAGACTACAGTGTAGCCTGTTACTGAGTCTTCTGGATAATTTCAATGAAGTACCATTAGAGCATGCCTTTCTAGGTGGGAAAGATTCAAGTGTGATAGTAGGCAGGATAGTAAAGAAACTCTGCTATAAGACTACATGCAAATCAGTAAATGGAACAGAGGTATGAACTGAGGTTTGGACCCACTGAAAACCAAAATAGACCCTTCAAATAATATCCCACCAATGCCTGCTGAACTTGTTTATGTGTATACCTGTCTAGCCAGAGGAAAAACCTTGTAAATGAAAATATATGGAGGAAAAACTCAGACAGCTAAGCCTCCATATGTTCAGTTCTTCTACAAAAGATAAAATTCTCAAGAAAGACAAACATTTAGGAGCTCCCACTGAGAACAATTTGCACCTATGAATCTGAACATTTACTGGGGCTGCTGGATGCTTAAAACACTGGGAAATCCAGTCCATGAAGAACTCTTCCATCTTTAACTAACAAACACCTAAAAAGTTGGTGTTTAAAGTAGCGACAGTAGGCAAAATTGACATATCTAATCTGCATTGCCCGAAGGTTCCATTTAATTTGATTTTTGAAGTATCTTGATTTAAAAAAATGAAACTAAGATTTCTTAATTTTATTTTTTTTGTATGCTCAGTTTGGTTACTTTAGGGTTTTTTTTAAATAATTTTATTAAAATTTAGTTCAGTTAACTTTGGGCATGTGTCACTAACTTTATGCTTGTAAGAAGTATAAATATTTTTATACTTGTATAAACAAGTGTTACAAAAATGGTTAAGATCTGGACATTTCTGCAGCTACTTCTAGTTTAACAAAATTTTACCAGGCAGATTTTGAAAATACTTTATACTTGTGGGCTGAATCAATTTTCCAATAGTAATTTAATTTTAAAAAAATAATGAATCATGGAATTATTGGTTTTGTCCAAAGGACATTTTTCTCTATGTACAGGATGGCAATATATTAAGCAGTTTGTTTATGATCCATGTGAGATTTAAGTTTTAGAAACAGGGTCAGAGGATTTTAAATGTGTATGTTTAAAATCGGGTTTATAAAACACCTTTAGAAGTTTTTGACTAACTAAGAAGGTACTCAACAATAAACTGCTAATAAATTTCTACCATAATCTCAAAATAAGCATATACTTATCTATGTTCATATTAAGCACTTTTTCAACCTCTACCTAACATTAGGCTGTGTTTAAGATTCCTCTTCTGGGAGCAGAAGATTTTACAGTGCTTGACAACTTCACAGGAATAATACTACAACTGGGGCATCATATTGTCCACTCTCTTCTACACATTCACCAGATTAAGATGCTTGTCTATATCAGGGGAATTTGTGATTCCCTCTGTCACAGAAGGGGGAAGGTTGAAAGGGATCACAGTGGGCCATATGGTCCAACTTCCCTGCTCAAGCAGCGTCATCCTAAAACCCATGGCCATGATCCCATAGGATCATGTACATATAGTTCTCTAATATCTCTAGGGAGGGAGAGTTTCACTGGACAATTTGTTCCAGTGTTCAGTTGCCTGCACAGTAAAGGAGTTCTTCCTCATATTCAGGTGGAACTTCCTATGCACCAGTTTCTTCCCATTGTCTCTTGTCCTGTTGCTCAACAACACCAAGAAAACCTCTATCATTTTGACACCCTCCCTTCATATACTTATATATATTGGTATTATCCCCTCTCAATTGTCTACTGTTGAGGCTGAACAGGCTCAATTCTCTCAGCCTTTCCTCATGAGGAGATGCTTCAATCTCTTATTCATCTTTGTCCCCCTCACCTTTGTCACCCTTCACTGAACCCACTTCAGGAACTCCATGTCTCTCTTGTACTGAATGGTTCAGAACTGGACACAGCACTCCAGAGGTGGCTTCACTACAACTGAGAAGAAGGGCAGGATCACCACTTTTGACCAGCTGGCAGTGCTTTTCCTAATGTATCCCATGACACCACTGGCTTTCTTGGCCACCGCTAAATTGTGTCTGCCCACCAATGTCCTGTCCTAATCTGGCTGCATGACAATCTTTTAAAATATATCAGGACTATTATTCTGAATAATTACGTACTTTGGTTAATTACTAACATTTTTCTGCTTTTTCCATGCAAGGAAATACATTTGATTTCCCTGCTTACATTTCCTCTACCTTTGTCTACAGAACTTTGTGGTAACAGTGATATTTCAGAACAGAACCAGTGGCAGTTTATATTCTGCAGTTTAAATAAGGAAGTAAATACAATTTGGATATGACAGGACTCAGAAATTTAAGGGAAACACTGAAAATTAGGGGAAATACTGTTATAGTCTAGTCATCTGTTAATGCTGTGTTAAAATACTGGACCTGGATTCATTGTAATCTCTAGGGAGAATCCAAATGCCGAAACACTGAAGCTTCACCAACTGCTATAGAAAATTTCCAGCAAAACAAATAGATTCCAACTCCATTTTTTAGAACCACACATTCAAATCTCACTCTCATATTCCTTTTGTAGTGTATTTTAGGATTCACTCCTACATAGTAAGGGAGAACATACAGTGAAGATTTTCACATGGTAGAGGTAATTCAAAATTTCTCTTTTTTACTTGGTAAGGTATCCACCATTATATAAAATCTCTGCCTTTCAAAAAACCCTGCAGACTTTTATATGTTGCAAACTATCTCTGACTGACCACATTTTATGAATCATTTCAGGAATGAAATTACAGCTTATTTGCCTTGTGGCAAGCTCTTGCTTCTGTTAGTGTGGATACTGATCATAAACTATTTGCTTATGGTTAAAGCTGTTAATAAGTGTACCTATATAAACTGCTTCTTTTGGTGTCTATGTCTAAAAAAAGATAAGAGTCCAGTTTCTATTAGACAGCTGTCCTTTTTAGAAAACCTGAATCCATAATTCAGTTCAATTGGGTAATATCTCCTGCTGAGGATATTACAAGCTCATATTTTTTCTCTATCACCCACCTCTTCTTGAGAGGTATTTCAGCATTACAACTGATTTATTTTTTTGCATCTTTTTCATTCTGGGATGTTTTTTCAAATAAATACATAATTTAGAGCCTGCATTGTTTACAACTCAGAGTTAAAAATTTGAGATATTTCTAAATAAAAGTTCAGACAATGTACTTGAGAAAGTATTTTACTAACTATGATTTAACTTTGGTTTCTGTTTATTGAAAGTGATATCAACATGTAAATTTAAATTGCCAAGTGAGAACAAAAAAGCCACATTCAATACATGTTTAGCATTCTTATGCAACCATTGCAGTAGTTGGTACCAAGTGAGATATTGCAGGGATGTGGAAGTGTAAAGAGTTACCATAAAAATCATTAATGAATAGCAACCTTCTCACAGGAAATATTATCTTCAGATATAATGCAAACCACCGAACCATATGCTTATTTAATCCCTGCTCCAAGAAAGTCACTGCAGAATTTGATCTACACAATCTTTTATCAAAAACCTTTGAAGAGAGGTATACACAGTATAAGTACTGCATTCTACCTCATATTAATGTAATTTTAGTCAAAACTGTTAAATATCCCTATTAACCTCTTTTAAGGAGTAAAAAAAAAAAAAAAAAAAATTGGATTCTCACAGATTCCTGGATTAGAGTGGGTTTTTTAGCTACAAAATGACAAATTAATTTCTTGTGTCTAACATTAGACTGTTAGTACAAGATATAAGTAGGAATTTTAAGCTAGAAACAACAAAAATGATAATCACTTCACTTAAATCCCTTCAAGCCTATGAACCTAAGTATATTAAACCTTTTAGAAATTCGGGTCTCCATTCCTTAAAAAATCGTGGGCTTCCCTCTTTTTACTTTTTTTTTTTTTTTTGAGTTAAATGAGCATGAATATTCCTGTCCCTAATAAATTTTATAGGTAAGAGCAGCTGAAAAAGATTTAGCAAGGGGTTAAGTTTATTTCTTCTGAAACCAAATATTAAGACTTTTCAGAATTGGTGAAAACTGTTGGGAGCTTCAATAGATTGAAGTGATTGGATTCTTCAGAACTAGATATCTACATGTGTTATTTTATGGCATAATGAAAAATTTTTTTTGAACCAGTTTTCTGTATGTTCGATTTCCTAAAGGGCAAGTTTTCAGTAACTTACAAAGAAAAAAAGTATTTTCTGCCGATATATACAACACCATAGTTTTCAGCATATGCACCTCTACCCTCTAGGTAAAACCCTCCCTCTCTCCTATATGTATCTCCTCTTGCTCCTTTTTCTCTTTTTCCTTGTTCCTTCTCTTCATAAGACAGCAGTAACATCTGTCCTGATTCCATTTATCTTCTAGTTTGTATTCACACTGATAATGATGTCTGACCACTCTTCTGCCTCTCTGAAGTTTGTTCCTAATTGCAGTTATTTCGCCTATAATTTTAAGAATACCTATTGTTGCCTAGGGCAGCCTCAGTGAACCATGACCATATCTTGACTTTCTTCAGCCACTGATTTTTAAGAGGCACTACATCCCTTCCTCTGACATAAAACACTGTATCACTGACTCAGAGAAATTGAGCAAGCTATCTCATTTAGAATTTTCATCATGTCATTCTTCAGACAAACTAAAAATTAACAACCCCCTTTAAAAACATGAAATAAGAAGCCCCGTACTGGAGAAATGTGATAATATTAAATGGGTATAATGTGTGTACACTTGACTATTTAGCTAATGTTAAAACATTTGAAATAACTCCATCAGTAAATACATGAGGTAGGTTACTGTGGTGGTTTGAGCACCACTGTGTTTTACTCAGGGGCACACTGAACAGTGACGAGAAGACTGAACAGAATTTTGAACAACAGGGAAACAGTTTATTCATCTGGAGCTCAACCAAAGAAAGATAACAGTTTAAGGGAACTCCAGACAAAATTAAAACCCAACAAAAAACAAGCAAAAGGGAAAATAGAAAAAAAAAAAAAAAAGAAATAAGGGAACTACTTTCAAAGGCCAGGCAGGCTGGTCCAGGGGAAGGAGTGGGAAGGGAAAGCCGCTTCTTCTTCTTTCTCCCTCTCTCTGATGATAGCCAACTCCCAGCCACTGAAGTCTCTGAAAAACACAATAGAGTGAAAGGTCCTCCTCCCAACCCAGGATGTTATTCGGGGAAGCCTTCAACCTGCAGTTGTGCTGGTGTGGCTCCAGTGCCAATGGGAGTGGGCGGAGTCAAGCCACGAGGCCTGGGAGTAGGAGAAG
>VXBA01002136.1:435789-460755 GCA_013399895.1 Serilophus lunatus | reverse complement strand
GGTTTTCCTCTGTGTGATTCTGGGATCCCTGTGGGTTATCCCTACTTCCCTAATTTAAACCCCCTGTAATAAACTGTTCACCTGCTGCAACCACTATTCAGTTTTCCGTCACCTTTATTGAACCTGCCCCCTAGACAATCAAAGTGGTCCTAAACCACCACGATCTTATTAGTAACTCTTCCTTCCTTTGGAAAGGAAACAATAACCATTCCTTTGAACTGCTGTCTTAGGAAATATTCCTCTGCTGCAAGGACTTAATTTATTACATTGAGTTAATTTTTCAGTAGTTTCAGTTGAAGATGATATGTATTTCTAATGCTAATATTTACTCCTTGTACAGTACTTCTAATCCACATGTTGAAGTATTTTTCCTGTGATTTATATGGGCTAATTGAAGTCCTTGTATGGGTATATTTACTATAATTTTGCTACAAAGAGGTTTATCAAGTACTAATAATTTCAAGCATTAGAGTGTGAATACACTGCTGCCATCTTTGGTATTAGTTTTTCAGAGAATGCTGTCCTCCATTGGGCTTAAAAAGTAGGTAGAAGTCTGAGACCTATTAAATTTTCTGTAAAGCTACTTTAAAAATATTTTCTCTTAAGTTTCTGTCCTGGAAGTTTGTTGAAGCATGTCCATGTTACTCAAAAGAGTTTGTTAGTAGAGCTCTCTAGACTAGCACCTGAAGCACACCACCATGGTTTAGACATACTGGCTCAGAAGAGGAAATCAGTAATGATTCATACCAATAAAATTCATAAGCAGGATATAGTACCTCTTTGATCAGCTATGCTGATCTTGGTTCAGTGTCATACGCATTTTTTACTAAAAAATGTCCTTTTCTCAGACTAGCTATATCTTGATTTTTTTTTCAGAAGGACACTGTTTTTGATGATTATAGTTTAAGATTTTTGATATTAATAAAGATATAAATAGGTCCAGCTAAGATTACAGTAGAGAATTTACCTTTGAATAAAATTCTATTATTTGAGTAAACAAAAAAGGACTTTTGTTTAAGGGTATTTTCAGCTATTCAGTGGAATCTTATTTCTGGTTTTGTTATGTTTTGTTTTAACTTATGGACCAATTTATTTCTGTATTTTTAAAAAAGAGCATGTTAAATGCGTAAAATAATTAATGGAGAATTTAAAAGCAAAAATAGTGTGGCTGGGTTTTGTTTTTGGTTTTGTTTGTTTGTTTTCTAAACTTCCTAGGGCTTTTCCCCCATATCTCTCTCCTCCTTAAGATGAAACAATGTAGAGTATGGAAGACTGTACAGTATGACTAATTATGATTGAAATGATGGTGTTATGTGATGAATATTTTATATAAATGAAGCACATATTACGGGAGTTATTTAATGAGTGGTATGTGTGTTTATACACACTATATATGACACTATATCATATGTATGGGGTACAGAAATCATAGGAAAAGGCAAAGGGTTAAATATTTTTATTTTCATTTGATTTTAGTGTAGCATATCTCAGGCAAAAGGGCAAAAACTGTTAGAATTGAAAGGTCCCTAACAAGTCCCCAATACTGCATTAAACTTAACAATTGTCATCAGTATTTTCAACTAACATATGGAGAATTATCAATTGTTATCATCCATAGCAGTAGAAGACATGGAAATTCAAAATCTTCCCTCATCTTGTTTCAATTGTAAATGAAGACTAGGACATGAGTAGAAATTAAAGTTCACTGGAATAACATGATAACTATAGACATGTGGCAGTGAGACCTGTACATAGTCTACAATATCTTAGAAATGTACTGTTGGGATATGCCTAACATTCATCAGACATTCTCTGATTCTACCTTTCTCAGTCTGTTGTGGAATACAGTGGAAGTGAAGAAAGGATCTATTTTCACTTGCAAGTTGTAACACAATTTGTGATGCATTAAAGTAATGATCCTTGAATCTGCTGCCTCTGATAGCAGTTCCAAAACAATACCTGCTGTGCAGCATGAAGAAGTAGCTTCATGGTGCATTTCATTGATAGTGGAGTAACAATGAACTCTGATGACAATTGCGCATGTTATATTATTCATTCATGTGTTCTTGCTTATTGCCTTTTTTATGGATTTGGAATCACATGTATTACTGTGAATTCAATCAGCATAACAAGGAGATCTCTTTTTTTCCCCCTCCTGGATAATCCCTTCTGCTTGCATTTTCATAGCCTTTTTTATCCCATCTTCAAAGGTTCGTACTCAAGCCACTGTCCTTCTGGGCAACAGTGTCTGGGTAGAAGTGTTTTTATTCAGTCTGTCAAAGCCATTCTGCAATCAGTCTGAGACATACTTATTGATCAGTTGATCTTTCCTGCCTTCAAGAAGCTTCCTACTTCTTCAGTACTGTGTACAGGCATAAAATAACTTAGTGTACTGATGATATTTGGTTAGTCATTCTTCCTGATGCTCCTAGCAGTGTGCAAATCCCCTGTTCTGCCTGCTGAGTATTCATCACAGTTATCACACACCTAAAAATATCTCTAGTCCTTCTGTTATTCTGCTTTACGGACTTCATAGCTGTCTTTTGATCTGATATTCATTGGTTATATAAACTGATATTTGCACGTTTTCTCTTCAAACTTCTTTGGTTTTGTTAATGGTTTTATAGTGTGTATAATTTTAAGATTCATTGTAATGGCTTGATCCGATGCATGATCATTTAATGTGCCTCATATTGTGATTGAGTGGGAAGGCTCTCTGTAGTATAGAAAATGAGCACCCCAAACACAGCTGATTTCTTGTTTATTTTCTCACCCTCAGGTCCCTTACATTTTTTACTTCCTTATCTGTCTCTGCAATCAGAGTTCTGACTAGTTAAAAAAGAATAGAGGCATCATCAATCTAATTTTGATCAAATGAGAGATGGCATCCTCCAATTTCTACAGTAATCAGAAAGGTTTCATTTGGAAAGGGGAATAATTTTTTAGTAGTATTTATTTTCTGAATAAGTCATATCTACTGTTGACACTAAGCTGCTCTTTCGAAAGAATGACTTTGCTTGGCCCTTTGCCAGTAACCTTTTGTTCTCCTATCTGACAGAAGTTCTTTCATCTCACCACCCTAAGTAACCTGGCTGATGTTCCAGAGCTTGCACTGTTTGGAGGATTAAGACCCAACACAGTTGATATAGCCAAATTTCCTTACATGATTTCCTCTTCTTTTGTTATGCATCACACAGAGCTTTGTTCCAGTCTAGCAGCCTATGACAATAAGCTGGAAAGTGAGACTGAGGCTGATGGAAAGTAGGGGACAAAATAGAACTGCATGAAAAACTCTACTGAGCGAAGTTAGAAGTGTATAGCTACCAGTGTCAGAACTGTTTACAAAATAGTGAGTAGTATAGTCAAATGAAGTCATTTGAGGCTGCAGTGGTACATACTGGTCACATACTCCTGCAAATATTGGATATGTTTGATAATTTTGGCACACTCTGCCTGCAAAAAAGTTTTTAAGAACAACCAGTTTTGTTCAATATCTTTATTGATTACCTGGATGAGGGGATGGAATCCATTATTAGTAAGTTTGTAGATGACACCAAGCTTGGAATAAGTGTTGATCTGTTAGAGGGTAGGAGAGCTCTGCAGAGAGACCTTGATAGGCTGGATAGATGGGCTGAGTCCAATAGCATGAGGTTTAATAAATCTAAGTGTCGAGTTTTACACTTTGGCCTCAATAACCCCATGCAGAATTATAGGTTGGAGACAGTGTGGCTGGAGAGCAGCCAGGTGGAGAGGGACTTGAGTGTGTTGGTTGATAGGAAACTGAATATGAGCCAGCAATGTGCTCAGGTGGCCAAGAAGGCCAATGGCATCCTGGCCTGTATCAAGAATAGTGTTGCCAGTAGGACCAGGGAAGTTATCCTTCCCTTGTACTTGGCACTGGTCAGGCCACGGCTTGGGTACTGTGTCCAGTTCTGGGCTCGTCAGTTTAAGAAAGATGTTGAGTTGCTGGAATGTGTCCAGAGAAGGGCAACGAGGATGGTGAAGGGGCTGGAGCACAAGCCCTGTGAGGAGTGGCTGAGGGAGCTGGGGTTGTTCAGCCTGGAGAAGAGGAGGCTGAGGAGTGACATTATTGCTGTTTAGAACTGCCTGAAAGGAGGTTGTAGTCAGGCAGGGATCGGTCTCTTCTCTCAGGCTCCCAGTGACAGGACGAGAGGACACAATCTTAGGCTGCACCAGGGGAGGTTTAGGTTGGATTTTAGAAGAAACTTTTTCACTGAGAGAGTGATTTCCCATTGGAATGGGCTTCCCAGGGAGGCGGTGGACTCATCATCCCAGGATGTGTTTAAAGAAAGATTGGATGATGAACTTAGTGACATGATTTGGATGGTTTAGATAGTCTAGGTGGTTTAGATAATGGATAAGTGTTGGATGGGTTGTCAAGTTAGGTAAAAGTTTGGACTTGACGATCTTTAGAGTCTTTTACAACCTTGTTATTCCTATGTGTGCAATTCTGTGTGTAACTGCAGGGCTCTGTGAAGGATCAGGATTGGGAGAAGGTTACCAAAATTTAGGTCATCATGGTATTCAATTCTTGCCTCATGTCTCCATTTACTTTGGTGAGATTTTAAATAGACTTGAAAGTGATGAACATAAAAATAGACATTTCCACAGAACTCAAAATTCACTGAGTTCATCCTTCCCAAGCTAAGAAAATTGAAAAGCGAAAGAAAATTGTTTAAAAAACCAAACCAAACCAAATGAAAACAATGGTAGCCCATTATTTGGACAAAAAATGTACCACTAAAAAAGCATTCCAGTGGTGCTGGTATTTTTTGTTTGGTTTGGTTTGTTGTGGTTTTTTTGGCTCGGTTTACACTAAGGCTGCATTTTCCCAAGTACTGAAACTTTGAAAAATAAATTTAACTATCTCTCATAATAATCTAATTAAAACAGCCTAACAAAAGCAATACAAACTCTAAAACAAAAGAACTGGTAGCATGAAAAAAACCCACAAAACACATTAAAGATTTAACTGAAAAAAGAAGGACCGTAGAATAGCAGACTGAAAAATTACATTTGAAGACACTTTAATATGGAATTAGTTTCTCTAAACAATTAGTACTTGCTCTTCTAAGGTACAGAACAGGTGTTAAAAACTAAAAATATATTGATACCATGGACAAAGACTCATGGTGTTTTTCTGATATATAAGTATACATTCACAAAACATAATGTCATGTTCGTCACATGGTGCTGTTATGATATGTGGTGGAATTCATAGCATGTAGAGAAAGAATTGGTCAGTGTTACACAGTGAGTTTAATAACACCACAACAATATAGTTGTATAACAGGAGGTCTTGAAAATGTGTTTGCATACTAGTTTCTCTTTTCAGAAAACAAAGACTGATTAAGTAGTAGTTTTATCTATTTCTTTTTCTGCTCTTCTCCCAGCCTCTGATCAGCTTTAACAAAATGCTTTCCAAGGAAGAAGAGTGACGCTACTTCTAGCGGCATACATATTTTTTGGAAAAAAAAAATTATTTCCAAAGTAAATTCTGATCAAACTTTACCATATTCTTGGTGCCTAACCCCCTCTTGAATTTTTCAGGAAAATAAATTATAGGCTTATTGTCTTACTGTAATAGTTCAGGTATTCAGGATTTGAAGAGGGCAGATCTAATGGAAGAATACTTTGCCTTTAAAAGTAAAATGTTACATCACCCTATAATTTCTGCTAATCTGGTAAAGAGTTGTTGACTTTCAAAAGAGTGAAGTGCCATCAGTTCATATTAGCTTCATCTGGTGTCTTCAGCATCTCAAGAATGCATGGCAATGACAGCACTTAATCCCTTGTTTTTGGTAATATATTGGGTACCCACATGCACCCCTGTAGTAAAACAGATCTCTGCTCTTTTATTTAGTGCTCAGTTTTCAGGTATTACTAGAGTTTCTGCTGTCTAGCTTTGAATCAATATTTTAGAATATATCAAGTTACTTTAAATTCTTATGTCGATATAATAAGAACTGGATGAAAAATTTTTCTGAAGAAAAGAGAACATGTCAAAATTAGGTAATTTCTTGTATAGAATAATGTAGATAACTGGACAATTTTAATTAAGAATTACCAAAAAATAAAATTTCATTTTAAATTCCTTTTTACTTTTTTAAATGTAAATTTTTCATTGGACTATTATTTGTAACCCCATGTTATCTTGCAATGAGTATGTGATGTTTCTGTGTGTTTTGTGTCATTTAGCAGTGGAAAGAAGCCACATCTCCTTTTACTGAAAACTGTTCTGAAACGTTATTCCTGGTGCTACATTTTAAAACATATCTTTTTGTTTGAACCAACCTTCCTTCCTTCCTTCCTGCCTGCCTGCCTGCCTGCCTGCCTCCCTGCCTGCCTGCCTTCCTCCCTGCCTTCCTCCCTTCCTTCCTCCATTCCTCCCTCCCTCCCTCCCTCCTGGTTTTTCACAACTGAACACTGGAAAATCTGTTTTGTTTTTGTTTTATGCTTTTCTGTTTGGTTGATGGGGATTTGGTTTTTTGTTTGTGGGGTTTTTTTTTGTTTGGTTGGGTTGGTTTGATTGTTTGCTTGCTTGTTTTTTGTTTTGTGGTTTGGGCTTTTTTGTGTGCCAGTTCTGGCAGTAAAATTTTCCCATCCACTCTTACAGTCCATTCCAGTATCAGCATTAATAGACATTAGAATACACTGTTTTCATTGAAAAGTATTGATATTGACAAATTATCAGTTAATGCATTTAATTTACAGAATATTTAGGTAGCAGGAAGACATTGCATACAATAATTTTAATATTTAAAATAAAAGATGATAATTTACTTTAGACATGCTTGTGAAGAACTCACATCCTGCAGAATCTTAGAGGTAAGGTGAAATGAAATGTGAAAAATTGAAAAGTTTTCTAATCAATTTATCTTTTGAGATTGTATATGTGTGAGTGATTTAAAATTGTCCTAATTGGTACTTCTTAAAGTTTCTCATAATTAAAAACCATAATAATTAGGCCTTCAAAAACGAATTTATAATTTCTTCCTGCTTATTCAGAGAAGTTTGTAGCCTAAGCTTAATTCTGTGCATTGATATAATTGAGACTACAGTAATGTGTATGGCACGCTCAAATTGTTAGTTCGTTATCTATCATTGTTTCTGCTAACTTCAGGTCAGTATACATCTTATCTTTCACCATTTTCATTTTATCATCTGTATCACATGAAAAAGCAACAAACTATTAAAATAGTTTTTATTAGAATAATTATTAATACAATTTAATTTATTTAATATCTATGAACATTTGCTTGAAAATTTTGACTGTTTTCAGATCCTTAAATAATTATAACCTGATGAATTCATATAAAATTCTGATTTCTTCATTTGGTTCTAAATTCAGAGATTGTCGACTTTCAGACTTTGATGGTTAGAGTCTCCATGTGCTACACTAATATGACTATCAGGGGTCAACAAAACAGTCAAACAGTATTACAGGATCTCAGATTCCATTCAGGACCTCTGTGCGGGTTGCATTTAAATATTAAATATATTTAAGATCTCTCCTGGAAAAAGTGAAAAAAATATATTACATATTTAATTATTATGTACTTCAGAGCATGTCTAGCCATACTAGAGCTGTGTCTTGTGGTGTAATCTGTTGTCAAACTGTGGTGGTTTAATGCACTTTTTAGCATTTAGGGGGCAGGTTCAATAAAGGTGACGGAAAACTGAACAAAATTAGCAGCAAGTGAACAGTTTATTACAGGGAGTTTAAATTACGGAAGAAGGGATAACCCACAGGGACCTCAGAATTACACAGAGGAACACTCGACACGCAGGGAAAAAAAACAAACAAAANCTATCCCTCCCTCTGCTGGAAGGGGCCCCCCCCTGTTTTTGAAGTTCTCTGAAAAACACAAGAGGTGAAAATTACTCCCTCCCACCACCTCCCCGAAGGATTGCTTGCTTGCTGAGAGAAAGTGGGTGAACTCGCGCCGTGAGGCCTGCGACTGAGAAGGAGAGCAGCTGCGGTCTTCTCTTCACAGCAGCAGCTGAAGAAGAGCCCGGGGTGGGGCTGTTGCCTCAGCTTTTAAGCCTTCTCCTTCTTGTGTGGATTTCGTTGCTTTCTTCCTGGCCAAGCTCTCTCTCCAATGGTTAGTGGGGCTGAGGTCCGCCTTGGTTCTGGTGTTTTCCCGTTGAAGAATCACGAGTTTTCGGTCCCACCCACCATTTTTATTTTCATGGCTGCAGCACCTCAGGGGACGCCCCAGTGCCACTGCCGCTTCTATCACTGGTATGGCCCCCCATCGCTGTTCTAAAGCAGTGGCCGCTCTCAGGTTCCCGGCCGGGGCTGGCCCAGAGCTGCCACACTTGTGCTAGGGGCCTGGGCAATGACCATGCATCCCATATGCCACCCCGGGTCTTCCCCACCGCTGCTGCTCCTCGTGGGGTGAGGAGCTGCCACCGCCTTGGCCCAGCCCGCCACCGCCTTGGCCCGGCCCACCACCCCCTTCCCAAGATGGGGAGAGGTGGCGGGGCAGCGGCCCCACAGAAAGCAGCCCCCCTTTCCGAAATGGCTTTGAGGAAAATTGAATTTTATAACCAGGTAAGTGGGTTGCTCTCTTACACCCCCTTTCAAAAGCCCTTTTCAAATGGCTACACAAACTCAAAAATTTCTCAGGCTTCTCAGGCTTCATACTTTGCTACATACTTTCTAACATTTTGAGTAAGTGATATTTGAGAATGATGTCAAGAAGGCTGAGAGATCTAAGAGGACATTAGCTGTTAGGAAATCTATGAAAATATTGTAAACTCTACTGACTGTCCTGCATAAAGTAGGTTTGTTGTGAATGTTGACCATTTTTAACTTGGTGCATCATTCAGGATTTTTAGCTAGTAAATCATTCAATTTTCAATGAAGTCAAAAGTGCGCATGTATTTAACCATATCTCATTCTCTTTTAAACTCTGTATGGATTCATTATATATAATTGTGATGTGACTCTAAAGAGTAAGAATGAGTGATTTTTTAAAGAAACTCACAATTGATGGGTGGCTTGTTGTACATGTCGGACAGATGAGAATCTGAGCCATTGTGTCTTTCTACGTAGGCAATAAGATTATTCTTTTGGTCAAATGTTACTCCATGAAAGAACAGAGTGAAAATATATTTCATCATATAAAATCCATTTAAAATCAATATTTGGTGTTTTTACTCTCAAAAGTTATACTATTTCCGTACTGATCATTTGCATAAACAAATGGTGCTGGCAGCCTATCTACAACTGATACATATTTACAGTATTTGTTCTTCTGCACTTATAAACTTACATCTCTCAGTTATTTTCATATTAGCTTAGTACAGGAAAAAAAATACTTTCTTATTATTTCTCAATAAGAATATCACAAATGAGAAATATGATGACTGATTATAAAACTTATTTTTATTCATCTAAATAAAGCAAATGAATTAAAAAAGATGTATTTGAATGTTTATTGCCATTGTAACAAGTGCACTGGATAGAAATGATAGTATTATCAATTATAAATTAATCATAATTAATCCTTAGTTAAAAAGATCTTTTCTCATCATAGACATAGATGCCATAACCAGAACTCCTAATTTTAGATAGGAAAAGATATTTATAATTAGAACATCTAACTTTAGATAGGAAAAGATATTTATATGCAAATGTCTCATGCTTTGGAGAGAAAAACTCTGAGAAATACGTATTATACAGCAGATTTACTAATAATACTAGAATTACAAGTAAAATGCTGCCAGAGATGAAAATCAAAAACTTACATGCCCATTTGCTTTAATTCAGATTTATATTTCCCATTTAACATAAAAATTTTGCAGTGTAACATACATGGATTAGCACAGGTGACTTTTCTACCCTAAACCGCACAAAGTGAAAATTAAGTGGCTCTTATGTGCCACAATAAGAGAAATAAATGCCAAAAATCATTTAATCACTAAGACACAAATTTTGGTCATGTAACCTTTAAAAAATCTGAAGTTCTGCCCCTTTTTCTCAGTATCACAGTTTCAGCAAAGTTGGAAGAGAACTGAGATCATCAAGTCCAACCTATAATCTAACAGCAACCAATGCACCAAACCATGGCACCAAATGCCTCATCCAGCCTATTCCTGAACAACTCCAGGCTTGGTGACTCCATCACCTCCCTGAGCAGCCCATTCCAATGGCAGATCACCCTTTCTGTATTAGGTTCATAAGGCCTCTTGGAGCCATTCTCATTCCTATAAGCACTACAACTATCAAAGTAAGGCGCCTTTAGGACTGGTGGTTGGACAGAGATGGGCACAAGCAGCACACAATATCTGCCACATGTAGTAGCTGCTGAAATGGTCAGGTGGAAATAATATTATTGTTCCTATGCATGTAACAGATTTGTCAGGTGAGTTGTTTCCCTGTCAGTAATAGATCCCCAAACATAAGAAGATAGAAACCCAGCTTTGCTTCCCAAAAATGCATTTAATTATCAGGCTATCAACAACCTGTCTGTTTATTTCATGCAGTGGTACCACAAGCAATACAAGTACTGTAGCATCAGTGGAACAACAAGCAAGAAATAACATAACTGGATACCTCAGTCACCTTGTTAAGAGTTATTATGTCAACAGATATTTAGCTCTTAAAGAATAATATGATAAAACACAAAACCAGGGTTGGAATCTTACAACAAGGTATTTATTTGGTTGGTTGTCTCGGAACAGAAAACCGATCATGAGCTCATTTAAGAGATAGGACACAGAAATACAAATAACAGTGTTCGTTTGTAACTATATGTATGAAGTGACTAGATAGCAAACCACTTTATGAATAATCCCTCAAGGCTGATCAAGAGGCTTCAGAACAATCACTAAGAAAGAGTAGATTTCATTTTTATGTTTATTAAAGAGACTAGCAAACTAGTCCTAGCGTATGGATGACTTATAGTTATTTCTATCGTTAAAGAAAATTCTATTGTTATATAAAGTTATTTGTAATTCTTTTGTTTAGGCAGAACTTTTTCAGTGGGGAACTTCTGTTTGGAACTTCTCTAATAACCAGATTGTGGAGGTTTGGGAGAGGGAGGGGAGGGATGCTGGGTCCTCTGGAGGGAGGGTATTGGGGGTTCTTAGAGGGAAGGGAGAGGAAAGGGGATGTTTCATTTTAAACTGTTTGCTGGCTCCTTGGTTCTGTAAATCCTGGTTTTTCCCCTAAAAGCTTCAGCTCTTCATCCCCCTTTTTTGCCCCCGGGCTGGGGCAAAGGGGCTGAGGCAGCCCTGTGGTTTTGTCCGGTCTCTCTTCCCCCTCCTGCTTGGTTTCTTGCTCAGGAGAGGCAGCGAGAGTCACCGCAGCTGTCTCCTTACAGCCTTCCCTCGCTCTTCCCCCCCCACCTTGTCCTTCAGGCTGGCTGGAGGGGAGAGAGTGCCCACTCTCTCTCCCTCACTCGGGGGAAGCGGCGGAGTCACCCCAGCTGTTTCCCCACAGTTTTTCTTAGCAGGAATTCGCCAAAACATGGACAGGAGGTGGTTTCTGGTGGACGCGGCGCTGCACGGGGTCCTGCAGCTTTCTCCAAGTGTTCATNTTCCCTCGCTCTTCCCCCCCCACCTTGTCCTTCAGGCTGGCTGGAGGGGAGAGAGTGCCCACTCTCTCTCCCTCACTCGGGGGAAGCGGCGGAGTCACCCCAGCTGTTTCCCCACAGTTTTTCTTAGCAGGAATTCGCCAAAACATGGACAGGAGGTGGTTTCTGGTGGACGCGGCGCTGCACGGGGTCCTGCAGCTTTCTCCAAGTGTTCATGACGGAGGAGCAGACAGAGACGGAAGCGGGGCTGCTGCCGGTGGCTGTGTCTGTGGTTGGCGTGTGTGAAGGGTCTAATTCCTGCACTGGTGCAGCACGGGCCGCGCGTGGACCCAACTCGGCTATACGGGTGGCAGCGAAGATGCAGGTTCCCTTCACGGTGGCTGTGGGCAGGAGGCACTGGGGAGAGAGGGTCGCAGCGCCGCTCCCTGCCCTGCCGCCACGGCCGGTGGCTGGTGGTCGGCATTGGCTGTGCCGGCCCTGCGCCGCTACGAAAGACCCTGGCAGAGGGTCCTGCGGTCCCAGTGCCCCTGGAGGTGGCCTCCATGCAGAAGATGCAGGTTCCCTTCACGGTGGCTGTGGGCAGGAGGCACTGGGGAGAGAGGGTCGCAGCGCCGCTCCCTGCCCTGCCGCCACGGCCGGTGGCTGGTGGTCGGCATTGGCTGTGCCGGCCCTGCGCCGCTACGAAAGACCCTGGCAGAGGGTCCTGCGGTCCCAGTGCCCCTGGAGGTGGCCTCCATGCAGCAGTGTGGGCACGGCGGCTGCTCCGCCACACAGTGAATAGACTGGAAGAGGAGAGAGTGCATAGGTCTGGGACACAACAGGGCAGGTTACCTGAAAAAAAAACCCAAAAGGTATTTCATAATATGCAATATCATGCACAACATCAAAAGGCAAAAAAAAAGGGATGCTTCCCCACTTTTTGTTTGGGTACTGGTTGGACACTGGTCTGACCAAGGGAGGTTGTGAGTGGTTGCTTTTGCATCACTTGTTTAGTTTTTATTCTTTACTCTTCCGCCGTGTGGCTCCTGTGATCCTGTGGCCTCGGGGATCCCTTTTGGGGGTTCCCGTGGATGGTAGGTGCCTTGGGGAGGTGGCAGCCAGCCTGTGGCTGGTAGAAAAAACATGACGCCAGCAAGCGGCAGGCTCCCGGTTTTTGGCGGGAACCGCCATTTTGCTGGAACTGAAAATCTCAGAAAGAGGAGTGGAGCCCAGATCGCTGGCCAATCCGAAGAGGTGAAGCCAGGAAGAAGATGGCGAGATTCACGAGGGACTTGGAGGGCTTAAAAAGCCTGAAAAATGGAAGCTCCCTCTCTTCAGCTTCCTGCGGGCTGGGGAACAGCAGCACGGCCCCTCTTGTCCTGACTTCCAGGCCCCGCGGCTTGACTCCGTCCACCTCCATCAGCACCAGAGCCAAGCCAGCACAACCACAAATGGAAAGATTCCCCAATTAGCGTCCCTAGGTTGGGGTGGGCTTTTCACTATGTTGTGTTTTGCAGATATTTCAAGGGCTGGGAGTGATTACCATCAGAAGGAGGCAGACAGAGAGGAGAGGAGTGGCTTTCCCTTCCCCCTGCTTCTCCTTAGCCAGCCTGCCTGGCCTTTGAAAAGCAGTTCCCTTATTCCCTTTTTTCCCTTTTCCCCTTTTTGCATGGTTTTTGTCGGGTGAAATCTCTGTGTTAAGTCTGGGGTTTCCTTAAATTGTTTGCTTTCTTTGGTTGAGCTCCAGACAAATAAACTGTTTCCCTGTTGTTTAAATTCTGTTCAGTCTTCTCGGCACTGTTGAGCATGCCCCTAGTGCAAAAACAGTGGTCCTAAACCACCACACAGATGAAACAAAATCCATGCCAAACCATTCTCAGAGACCACTGTCACTATTACTTTTTTGCACAATTTCTGTTGAAATAATAAAATAATCCTTTAATGAGCAACACCAGTGTTTACAGCTACTGTAGAGGCAATGAGAATGAAAAGAAAAAAAAAGGTAGCAGGAAGAAGCAACATTTTATAAACATATTGACAATATAAAATGTATGTGCACATTAGTTAAGTCGAAATAGGTTAAAAAATGATGCATAGCGATGTAGGGCCTTAATCTTCACTTCTATTAATAGGACAAAAAAGAAAAAAAATTATTCATTTTCCTAAATCCTGGTATGATTTTTCAATCCTACAAATCATCTGACATATTTCAACATGTATATGGCATGCCAAATTTATTTGACACCATTTTGTTTGCAAACAAGAATGACATTATTCTTCTGACTGGAAAACTTATCCAGTATATTTACAGTTTTACCATCCAAAATGTGAAAGGTTTACCTGATCAAAACTGAATTTCAAGTAGCAGCTTGAAATTTCATAATATTCATCTCAGACTGTCTGGGTATCAGCTACTGTCACAAACTCTTCACTGATTACCAGTTATTACTCCCTTATAAAAATGTATATAGCAATAGTTGTTTCTGAATGCTTTATAAGAACACAGTCCTTCCTTAACCATCTTTGCAAAACAGACCCTCTCCAGTGCATTAGGACTACTTTTTATTTGTTTCTCATTTTACTAAATCAGCTAAATTACTGTATTTGAAGATGCAAATAACTTCAGTATTTACTGCCATTGTTTTTCAGATATGTAAATAAATCGGAATAATTAAATATTGCATTTTTTTCAATCAAATACAAAGAAATTTATTTTTGTGCTCCTGTTTAAAGTTCCCTGAATTGTGCCCCTTCTTCCCAAACACAGAGGTTGAATAAATGCAAAGTACATTCTAAAGATCAACCTGCTAATGGAAATTGAACACTGTCTTTATTCCTTGTCTCTGTTTATCCCTACATTCACTATTATTTCATGTCCCTCAGATACTCCCAGCCTCCACGAATTCCCACTAGTTTGTAGTTCTGCCATCAATTTTTGTTTAATCTCATTTGCATAGTTCACTCTCATGACAGGAAATCAGAATGGAAGTAAATAAGTTTTCTCTGAAAGCAGCTTTAAGGGTGAACAGATGAGATTCTTAGATGGACTTTGAAATATTTTAATGAAGCAATTAAAATAAAACCTGGTGAAGGCAGGTTGTTAAAAGCAAAGATTATTATAAAGCTGCTTATTCATTTAAAGAAGACCAGGCAGGATTTACTCAGTGTGCCCTGCAGTTTTGTATCTAGGAGTTGCAAGCTCATAAAGTCAAATATTACTGGTAGTGTTTGCCCTGATTTTTTTAAGCTTAAGCATAAAAGCAAAACCTGCTTAGGGACTCAAAAAAAAAAAAAAGGTCGAGAATATTACTTTGTTAGAAATCTGGCGTATAAGAGAAGACAGAAGTTTAATTGTGGGTTAGCTTGCAATGATTAAGAAGAATAATACATGCTGAAAATGCATTTCCAATCGTAAGAACATCACTTTGAAATGCCTGCTTAAGAAAAAATGCAAAATATATAGTACTACATCAAGGAGAAACACTAGAAGTTTTTGATTGAAGGAAATCAAGCTGCACTATGACAGTCCATTCATATGCATAGGATATAGATACAAAGCATTTACTTTAACTTTGTGTTATAATCAGCTGGTAGTATGACTTCATTATACCCTTCAAAAAGGACATTTACTACAACAAAGAGGAAAGGTAACTATATATATATAATATATAATTTGTCAGTAAAGAGAATTTACACATTATCATCCAGGTAATATATTTTATTTTTATATTATGATGTCACACATTTCCTTGAGGTGAAGTTGCCTATTTCAAAATGTAGGGTTCATTTAGGTATGTGTACTGGGCATGGCTAGGAGATAGTTAATTTTCTTCATAGCAGCTTTCATCGTGCTGTATTTTAGATTTTTGACCAAAATAGTGTTTATAGAGCATGAGGGATTCCATGATATCTCATTCTGCCCACACAGTGAAAAGACTGGAAGAGGAGAGAGTGCATAGGTCTGGGACACAACAGGGCAGGTTACCTGAAAAAAAAACAAACCAAAAGGTATTTCATAATATGTAATATCATTCACAACATCAAAAGGTAAAAAAAGAGGGATGCTTCCCCACTTTTTGTTTGGGTACTGGTTGGACACTGGTCTGACCAAGGGAGGTTGTGAGTGGTTGCTTTTGCATCACTTGTTTAGTTTTTATTCTTTACTCTTCCACTTACCATTCACTTATTAAATTGTTGTTTGTTTGATTTTTTGTTTTCTCTTTACCCTCAAGTTTTCTTGGTTTTATTCTTCCTTACATTTTCCTCCATTCTACTAATAGAGGGCAGTAAGTGAGCAACTGTGTGGTGGCTATTTACTACAGGGTTAATTCACAACAGTATATTAAGACAGACATGTACATATTTTAAAACAGATATGTTTAAGTGCAAGAACACATAGTCAGATGTGAATTCATCAGCTACTGGTTATTCTGTGGAATATGAGCATGAGGCAAATAAGTAATGGATGGTTCAAACAACAGTGCCAAAACAGAACTGTAGGATTTAGGTCACATATAAAGAATCAGTTTGCATGGACAAGCAATATACTGAAAAATTTATGAGTTCATAATTTAACTAAATTGAATTATTGACATATAAAAATATAAGAAAATATTATAATACTGAATAAATGTCCATACAGTTCTGTACTCAATGTTCTTTGTATGGTTTGCCACACTGGTCTGTCTTTCCCTATATTCTTCTCTGCACTGGCACTCATCTGAGCCTCCTTCTCAGTAGGGGAAGTTTTCCACTAATTTAATTCTCTTGGAAAAGATTATAACATCATCTTAGACGTGTCATGTAATCGCACCTTTCTTTTCAGTGTGCAATGACACTTGAAGAACAGTCAACTAGAGTTACAGTAAAAAATTTTGCCCAAATGAAAAAATGAGAAATGCATTTAGATTTACACATGGAAACAAATCTTCCAAATCACAAACAAGTTTCTGAGGGTGTTAATGTACTATTCAAGTCTGCTGATCTTAGTTATATGTTAAGTATACTAAATAAAGAGAATGAGAATGGTATCAGCTGACATCTGATCAGGAGGGAATAGTGAATTCATAATTGAAAAATATTTTTAAATAAGTAGTATTTGACAAATATTAACTTTAATGGGAAGAGTTTTAACTACTGAAATTGTTTCTTACAATACAGGTACAGTTCTGTAACCTTGAAAATAACTGTAAAATTCACAATGAAATTGTCCAACTGAAAATGATTGGACAAAACTAGCTTAGGTAAGAATCACAGAATTAACAAGTTTGGAAAAGACCAGTAAGACCATTGAGTCCAGCCTATCATCTAACATCTCATCCCCTAAACCATAGCACTAAGTACTTCATCCAGTCTCTTCTTAAAAACATCCAGGGATGGTGACTCCACCACCTCCCTGGGCAGCCCATTCCAATGGCCAATCACTCTTTCTGTGAAAAATCTCTTCCTAACGTCCAGCTGAAATGTTCCCTGATGCAGCTTGAGACTGTGTCCTGTTGTCCTCTCACTGGTTGTCTGGGAGAAGAGACGGACCCTTACCTGACTACAACCTCCTTTCAGGCAGTTGGAGAGAGCCATAAGGTCTCCCCTGAGCCTCTTCTTCTCCAGGCTAAACAACCCCAGCTTCCTCAGCCACTCTTCATAGGGCTTGTGCTCCAGTCTTTTTACCATCCTTGTTGCCCTTCTCTGGACACATTTCAGCAACTCAACATCTTTCTTTAACTGAGGGGCCCAGAACTGGACACAGAACTCAAGATGCGGTCTAACCAGTGCCAAGTACAGGGAAGAATCATTTCCCTCGTCCTGCTGGCCACACTGTTCCTGATACAGGCCAGGATGCCATTGGCCTTCTTGGCCACCTGGGCACACTACTGGCTCACATAAAGTTTCCTATCAACCAGTATTTCCAAGTCCCTCTCTGCCTGGCCACTCTCCTGCCACTCTGCCCCCATCCTGTAGCTCTGCAAGGGGTTGCTATGGCCGAAGTGTAAACCCCAGCACTTAGGCTTGTTAAACCTCCGGTTATTGGAATCTGCCCATCTATTCAGCCTGTCAAGATCCCTCTGCAGATCAACACTTTTTTTCCAATTTACTGTCATCTGCAAACTTACTAATGTTAGACTCAATCCCCTTATCCAGATCATGGATAAAAATATTAAGGACTTAATTAATAATTATTAATTATTTTATTAATTAATATTAGGACTAGACTCAATACTGATCCCTGAGGGACATCACTAGTGGCTGGAGAAGCAATGCAAGAAACAAATGAGTTTTCTCATTGTTTAAAAGTTGGCTGCGTTTGTTTCTGTTGTGCCTGTAAGCTTTTTGAAGAAGTAAATCCTATAAAAGACATCAAACAAAATTGCTGTCAATTTTTCATTGATTTAGTTAAGCCAATGTAAAATCACCACTTTATTCTGGGACAATTCTGTGAGTCAGTAAGGCTCAAATGTAGGGTAAAAAAATAAGGTAGCTTCATTATGCAGATACCAGGTTTGACACTGACTCCTTACAGAATGTTGCAAAATTCTGCAAGTATTCCCTTGATCCAGGACCATATCTCACAAGATTGACTAAGCACACTGTACTCTCATTTCTCTTTCTGCAGAGACAGAACACACATACTCTGTAATTTTCTTTCAACACATCCTTTAGGTCAAATTTTGTGCCCTTAAATCAAACAGAATGTGCTGTGTAAAGTGGGGGCTGTCTATCAGTTCCTCATCTCTTTCTTCTTTTACTTCCTGTGCACCCAAATACACCACTCTTGAATATTATGGAGATTAATGGTTTTGCGTGCGATTTTTCATGTCCTCTCCATCATTTTGTAGAGACTGTGCTCAATACATATTTAATTAAATGAGAGATGTGGTAAATAACCGATTTCTTTGCCTTGATAATTTCCATGTAGAACAAAATAAAAATAACTTGTCTGTAACATGATGTTGAATTAGTGGTTTTGACACTTGCTAAAAACAAATCTCCATAAACTTGTGTGTAGTTATCAGTGTTAATCACCGCACTTAGACTAAATGCATTTCAGAATACATTTCTGTGTGGTTTTCTTCATTTGACATTTTGAACCTCTACTTATGCCTTTATTTATGGCAGCTGGGAGCACTGGAAATTTATTCCAAATTGCACACCTCAAAAGGTTATACACTTTTATTCTACTATCTAATTACAAATTCAGGCATTACCTCATCTGTACTATCCCCCTTCCAAATTCGTTCCACCCATCACTCCACACCAGACAGACCTCTAGAAATTGGTTTGAGGTTTTAAAAAGACCTCTAGGGTATGATTCTTTCCTCTTTCTCGGCTTGCCTTTTTGTTGACCCCTTGTTTGTGGCACCAAATCAGCCTTCTGGAATGGCTCCAAGGTCCATAACCAGTGGTGACCATCTCGTTAACCATGTTTTCCTTTTCTTTCTCTTTGTCTGCTTTGTCTCATAGATAGAAAAGGCCTTTCATCCTTGTTGAAGTGTCTGGCTGTTAGAACTTCTAGCTAAGAGTGTTAAACACCCTGGGAATGATAAAGAAGCCGTCTAAAACAAATGAGAGAACTTTTCCTTAAGGCTGCAATTCCATTATATTTTCTATTCTGCTCCATTTCATTCTATCCCATTGTATTTTGGCTCTTCTGGAATGCAGCATCCCAGTTCAAGAAAGCGGCACAGTTCACCTCAGGATGGGATAGACACGCACAAAAACATTTCATTCATCTGTCTTTTCTTGACTTGTAGTAGATTTTCTAATTAGTATCTGTAATTTGTTACTTTTCAGTCTTGGCATTCACTACTACTGAAAATACAAATGTGCATTACTTATTGTATTAGTATGAATAACTTATTTTTGGACGCATTTTTACCATTGTTAGTGTCTTTTATTCTTTTTTTTTTTTTTCTTCATAAGTTCTGCAGCCAATCTTCACCCTATCAGTTTCTCCTGTCAATAGTTATCTCTGTGATGTATTCACTTCAGCTTATGTGCTTTGCCTTGAACTCACCTGCTTTTTGAGTCCGTCCAGCTTCTGTACAAAGAAATTGATCTATCTCTTATTCGTTGTGCAACTTTCTTTTTCATGAATATTGGGAATAGCAAGCTGAATAACTTCCATATCTGTTATACTATGGGGAAACATTGTGGGCCATCTAATAAAAGAATAACTTTTAAATGTGCGGTATAAAAATAATTTTATTCGCTTTTAACCCTCTGGAGTAGTCAGATTCAGACGACCAGCTGTCATGTAACACAGCAAGCCAGTAGGAATTCACTCATGCATTGAGATTCTATTTAAGTGCCTAGCACAAATTAAAATTTTCTTTATAAAATATGCATTTTATGTTTGCATCCCTAAAGATTTAAGCTTGAGTTATAACCACTGTTTAAAACCACATCAGATTTTGCTGACAAACTGTGGATTAGAACTCCATGAACTAGACAAATTAAACCATTTTTTCTTTGAGCCTAAATCTGCTGTTGCTGAAAACTACTGGTCTTATGTCTGCAAATTATTTATTAGTGCTTCAAAATATTATAAAGATGTGCCTGAATGTTTTAATCCACAGTCTGACAAACACATCGGTATTTCCAAGTTCTAGAGTTTACCACAATGTCTCTGTCCCGGACACATTGTGCAGTCTCATTTTTAAAAAGAAGAAATAAATACATTATTTATATCCTCTCAAGGGCTTCTGGCCTCAAGAATGTGTGAACTGACATTTCTCATAGGTTTAGTTTCAGGTTGTCCTTTCTTTGAACTCCGTCAGCAATTAATGTCATTTTTCTGTTGCTCACTGAGTTCACTAGGGTTTGAAGTCACAAGGCATGTCAAATGCTACTATTTTGAAGTTCTTCCTTGTTTTTAAAAAATGTATTATTAGCAATCCCCCTATAGATATCAAATATCCAGTATATTTACATGAAATAGAAAGATGTTTTCCTATTGTGATGGGTTGGAAAGAAAAATGGAAAAACCTCTCCTTTCTTCTCCTCGGACCAACGAGGGGGTGAGGCTGAGCCCCGAGCCGGGGGTGGAGATGGAAACGTCTCTGGTTTTGGGTGCCTTTTTGCCTTGATCTCCCATCGATCCCCACAGTGCCAAGGAGGTGCTTGAGAAAGGCAGACGGAGAACTAGGGGAAAGGAGGTGGACATCTTGGGGAGGAGGAAAGGAGTCGCATGTGGTTTTTGCTCGGGCTTCGGGTGCCAGCGGTGGGCACGTGTGGCAGCTCGGACCTCTCTCCTCGGCGCTGCCCGCAGAGAAGCTCTGGCGTGACCAGCTCGGCTTTTCTCCTGCAAACAGCAAACGACACACAAGCACGACCTGCGGTTCCCAGCTGCTGAGAACCCCCGCAGATGCCGCGCTGCCTGGAAAAAAGCCACCACAGACCCCCTACAAAGAATCTGGGTTTGTGTGTTCCTATCTCTAATTTTCCTCCGTGTGCCCAGGATGGCCCCCAGGTCCCTCTCGATCCCTGGGCTCAGCGCCCGACTGGAAGGGAGGCACGGCAGGTCCTGCACCTCCAGGACACCACAACTGTTCGAGGGCGTAAAAGACAATATTTCTAAAGACATTGATTATTATTTGGGGGTTTTTTTGGTTTTTCTTTGGTTCACTATTTCAATAACGAGCATATCAGTTCATATCAGTTCATTCATATCCATATCCATACACTCATCCATATTTATATCATCTCAAATATTTAATAAATTGCTGCCTTTTCCTATATGTCTCTCGTTTGCTCAATAACACTTTCTTATTGTCCTTTTAAATGAGAACAACTATTTTTTCCTAAAATCTCAACAGTAGAATGTTTCGAAGAATGATTACAGGCTGTCCAGTCTTGCACTGCTCTATCCTTTCAGTTACAATCACTCAATGCCAATGACACATATTCCTTGGAGTCTTGCACTCGGATGCCTTAAAAACAAAAGCTTAATTCAATGAATTGCTTGAGCCTACCAGACAACTAAGTCTGTTGAAGTAGCCTGGACACAAGATTGAATTTAAACAGTCCTGAGTCTTACCTTAAAACTGTTACAAAATAAGCTTGGTGTAGGCATCATATAGCTTACAAACAGCTCTAAAATAAATAGTGGTATAGATTACGTTGCTGTATGCATTTAGAATTGTGTTTATTTCTAGTGTTATTGAATCCAAACTGTTTCAAAGAGTATGATTACAAATGCACTATGCACTTTTTCAAAAAAGCCTTTAAAACTATTTAAATTAAATGTACTTATAAAGAAAGATAGATAACACAGAGGTAGCCTCAAAATTCCAGGCAGTGGAAGGATTTAGAAAAATTTATTTTCACAGCTGACAATACTAAACCTAAGAAACATTAAACTTAACAGTGCTAAAACACTGGGCCCAAGGAATAACGTGCTCCTTGTTCTTCTCCCTGGCCCCATTGCTGTGGGGCCTTCAAACATGTATACAAGAACTTACCTTTTTCTCCTACCAGGGAGAGCTTCTCCGGAATGCAAAAAGAGAAAATGTCTAAAATTGTCTCTGGAAAGATGCCTTTTCAAGTCAGGAAAGTATTCCTAAGCGAAATAAGCCATGAACTCCTTGTAATAAATCATGTGGAAGAGTCTTCTACACTTACAGTATCTTTTACATGGAAAATCATTCAGTCCCCAGTCCTTTAGCTAATTGTGCTATCAGAGTCATTGCAGTAGTACAGAAAAATATTAGGCTTTGTATTTCTTGTAAACTTAGCTTCTCTGGGCCACACATGGTTAATCCATTGCTTTCCACCTGACATGGTAAAAAGGTAGAGAAAGCTGATGTTTTCTTTGTATTAAAACATTGCCTAAGTTTAATGAAGATGAACTCTCCTGAAAGAACAAAGCCGCCATGATGTGTAATCAATACAATCTCTCCCCTATCATCATGGCACATAACCATGCCCGACAAACACTGAGCAGACTTACTGGTATATGAAGGTGAGTCCAAGATCAGTTGCCCGTATCAGCTGATATTGTAAAATGATGCTGTGAACACAAGATTAAAGAGCTCTTTAGAGTGGCAGTAGCAGCAACAGAGGAAAAAAACTGAAAACGTAACCTGGTTGGTAAGAAACTTTTCTTAGCACTGTATAGCAGGCTTTGAAATTAAGTACTCTCATCAGTTGGATCTCTTCAAAGCAAGTAACAAGAAAAATCTTGGAAGGCAATCAGGAGGTTTCTTGAAATAATTTTTCTTTCAAGGAAAAGATGGCCTAAGAACTCTTCTGTGTTTCCTATTACATTGCCTATGACAGGCATTGAAACTTTGTCTTTAAAAAGAGCCCCCCCATGCAGCCGCTTCCTGCCCTGATGGCTGCTACCGCCCCTCCCCCAGCACTGCCAGCAGCACCCGCATGGACCCATGGAGCCACCACTCCCCTGGAGCCAGCCTACACCCACAATGCCAGGAAGACAACCTCCCCCAGCCCGCTGCCCCAATAACAGACACACTCAAGACTGGGAGAGATGCCGTGCCAGGATCCCCTGCCCCTTGGGAGCCCCTCGTGCAAAACTGCTGAACCAATGCCAGCTGTGGCCACGTGCATGTGCTCTAGGACCATGCCCCGTGGGAACCCCTCAGGAAAACACGGAATAGGAAAAAAGGGGCTCATTCCCAACTCCCTATAAGCCCCCTCCTTCCCCCAGCTACCTCTGGAAAGAAAACCAGAGACCAAACAAAGGGAGAAGTGGGGAGAAATATGTGTGTGTGGGGAATGGGGAAAGGAAAGATCTTTTTATTTAATCCAATTTATAAAGGACAAGTTTTTAAAACATATGTTAGCAAATGACAGCTGGTCGTGAATTCCTAAAGAAATAAAAATGTTGTGATTTTGATCATCTAAGAACAGAACCATCTTAGGCAATAGATGGTAAGCAATCAAAAGAAATTGGTGTATCTTCTCATCCATCTTGTCTTCATTGTAGCCTCAAAACAATCATAAAATAATAAAATCATAGAATAGTTTCGGTAGGGAGAAATTTTAAAGACCATCTATTTCTAGCCCAGCTGCCATGAGGGACACCTTCCACCAGACCAGGTTTCTGAGAGCCGCATCCAATATTGCCTTGAACGCTTCCAGGCAAGGAGCATCCCAAACTATTCTAGGCAACCTGTTTCAGCATCTCACAACCTTCACAGTAAAGAATTTTTCCTAATATCTAACCTAAACCTACTCTATTTCAGTTTTAGAGTTACTTAACTACCTGATATTAAAATAGTCAAAAGTACAAGAGGAAGCATTTTTGACATTTTTGGTCTCCAAGTAGAAAAAGATAAAGCTTGGATCTCAGAAATCCTTAGTCACAATTCTCATTGACTTCATGTTTGGAGTATCATGGACACATCTCAAAAAAGTATTGGAGTTTCTGGACAATCTGTGTATATTTGTGTTGGCAAGAAACACAGACATGTTGGAGGCCAGACGAGCTCCACAGAAATGATCAGGGGGCTGAAGCACCTCTCCTGTGAAGACAGGCTGAGAGTATTTAGTTTTTGACCTGGAGAAAAGAAGGTTCTGGGGAGACCTTATAGCAGTCTTTCAGTACCTAAAGGGGGCTTTAAGGAAGACAAAAATTTTAGCAGGGCCTGTAGAAATGTCCTTAATGGTTCTAAGTTCAAAGGTGGTAGATTCAGACTAGATATAAAGAAAAAGTTTTATTACGAGGGTGGTTAAACAGTGGCAGAGGTTTCCCAGAGAGCCAGTAGATGTCCCCTCTCTGCAAACATTTGAGGTTAATTTGGAAGAGGCTCTGAGCAACCTGATCTAGCTGAGGATGCCCCTGCCTATGGCCGAAGTGTTGAACTAGATGACCTGTAAAGGTCACTTCCAACACAAACTATTCTATAGTTGTCGATTCTATGTAGTTGAATGTAAGCAGTTACTACATGATTGTAGCCGTTTGAAAAACAAGGCTTTTGAAGGGTGGTGTAAGAGAGCAATCCACTTACCTGATTTAAAATTCAATTTTCCTCAAAGCTGTTTGCCTTAAGCTGAGGGATGGGGGGGAAGCTGAGATGAAGGCAGCCCTATCCCAGGGAGGGCAGGGGGGTTGCCCCTGGCCGGGACCAGGGTGGTAGGCTGCAGGGAGAGGGGGAGTGGGACCCTTACTTCAGCTGCTCTCCCAGGGTTTGGGGAAGGAAGCTGGGATCGGGGGCCGGGACAGAGCGGGGCCTGCACCAGTCCCGGTGCCCCCGAGGCCAGGGCCAGGCAGCAACGGCTCCTTGTTTCCCGGGGCTGCTCCCCCACCACCCTGGCCGGGGCTGGGCGGCAGCTTATCGCCCTGGGCTCCTGGGAGCACAGAGGCCGATCGCTGGCCATCGCCACGCATGGCTCCGGGGCTGTCTTGTGCAGTGTAGCCCAGATGGCTTCTGTTCCTGCCCATTGTCCCCCTTCCCTGTGA
>VXBA01002136.1:414381-429220 GCA_013399895.1 Serilophus lunatus | reverse complement strand
CCTCCGAAATTCAGACAAAAGATAAATTTGTAAGAGATTTTGACAAAATATGAAATATGACCTTAATTTAAAATCCCATGTAAGGAAAAGATAATTGGATAAAGAAAAAAGGGGAAAGAAAAAGATTTTCATTATTTTCAGTGAGTGTAAAAGATGGATGCTGACTGAAAGGAAACAAAATAAGGATGAAATAAATGGTTTTAAGACAAACAATATAGGAAGTGGATCTGCTGGATATTATCCTGAAGGAGATGGTAAAGGTTTCTAAATCTAAATGAAAGCAGAAAAATTGGAGCAGACAAATTCTACATTACATCTTCAAAAAAGGAATAATACATAATGCAACCTGGTTACACAAGAGCTGCCGCACATGAGCTCTGAATGATATGTCAAAATACAAGACAGAAAAGAGGACAAACCAAAAAGCCACAACCATATGACAAACTACCAAGATACATCAGAGAAGTATTTAACCATTATCAGAGGGTCAGAAAGTTTCACTAAGCAACCTTTCAGCAACAACTGGAAAAAATATAAATATTTTTGCACTCAAGAAAAAATATAAACTCAAGCTATTGTCTGTAAGATTGTTTCAAAGTAAAATCAAAGGCTCTCATTTAACAGCTGTGTATCGAATTAATCATTCTCTCTTTTATCTTTTTAAGTGCACTAGAAGTTGTATTGTGCATTCCAGAGAGGAGAAATGATCAGAGCTGGGGAAAAAGTACTTTAAACACTTGTAATGCTGCTTCTGATCATACTTTTAGCATTGACTTCAGGAATAGGGATTTTGGTCCTTTGACAGATGTTACATCCACAACTGTTTTTTTTCAGAAATATATATTGTTTTTATAACTCTTACATTTTTCCATTCAGAAACATCTACATAGCTGTGGTAGCAGCTGTGTAATCAACAGCAACTTCTCCAGTATTCACAAAGAAATTGTGGGTGCTTTAGAATTCTAGGCTACCCCCTTGATTGTGGAACTTTTAGGCCCATCTCACAGTAATGAAATTGAAGAGGGCATCTTCCTTGTAGGAAGGACATGTCACCTGTTATGTGCCTGTTTATGGAAACATAAAGGTTTCCAGTCTTTGATACATATCTTCTTTTGGAAACACAACACCAAAATAGGAGAACTCTGCAGAAGAACACTGTAGAAAGACTTATCTCTACTCAGTAAATCCCATGTGATCTTATCCCTTGTTAACTTTTTGCATGACCTTAGTTGTCTGTTTCATGAAAATCTCTCTAAGACATGCAAAAGGATTAACACCAGCAACATGGTGAGAGGTATCAACACCTCACTTCTTCTTCCCCAGATTCTTAATGAATTCCAAGGTTTTGATTTGTCTTGTGTAAA
This sequence comes from Serilophus lunatus, assembly GCA_013399895.1. Taxonomy (NCBI): domain Eukaryota; kingdom Metazoa; phylum Chordata; class Aves; order Passeriformes; family Eurylaimidae; genus Serilophus; species Serilophus lunatus. The sequence continues at coordinate 427,856 of VXBA01002136.1, read as the reverse complement.
AGCCTCTTAGAGGATAAGGAGGCTAATGTGCGTATCTCAAACACCAATAGTTTAAAGTCAGTGGAGCCAAGGATTTTTTAACAACAGCCAATGATAGCGTACTGTGAGAAATTACACAATGTGGCTGGAGAAGGGAGCCATGCAGATGTAGGGCAGCATTTATCTAGGATAAAATGAGCCTAAGAGAGTACAGCACAACTGCAGGAATGAGGCCACAAATGTGCATGGTCTGTAAACAAGGACCAAAGCCATCAAAGCTCCTGAAGGCCTCCAACCCATTTCCAGGCATGTCTAGAACAGACTGGGTGTGATAGTGAATCTGTACAGAAAGTGAGAAATTTATCTACAAAATGATATCCCCAAGAAGCCTGGGCACATGTGCAATCCCAGGATGATGGATTCCCCTTCAACTGGATTGACACTGAAGCATCCTTCTTTCTTTCTTTCTAAGGATAAGACAAGATCTGCCAGGGAAGGTGGGGAACTTACTGAAGTAAAAGAAACTCCTCTTTCCTCTCCTATACTCTTTGAATGAAAAGATTTTCAGTCAAAAATTTACAAAAAGGAAGTAACGAATCTTTACTAAAATATATACATAATAAAAAATTAATTTTTAAAAGAGAACAAATAATAACAATAACAAGAAATATCACCCCAACAAACACTACACCCACCCTCTGTGTATTTTAACTCGGTATGGTCACAGCTGTGAGAGAAACAGGCAGGTCCTGTGGGTTCACCATACATGCAGGGGTTCCCCTGCTTTTGCTGCTGAGACGGGAGAGAGTCACTTGTCCAACACAGGAACAGCGGGAGGTGGGGAGGGACAAACGGCTGGCTCTGCGGAAGGATTAGTGCAGACAGGGCTCTCTCTCTCGGGAGTTGCTGCAGAACCCTTGTGGACACACCGCAGCAGACGCGCTGTGGTCATCGGGCAGCAGCTGAGACCTCTCCACCATCTTCTGGGAGAAGAGGAGGAGAGCACGAGGAGAAACAGCACCAGCTACTCAGCGCCAGGGCTGTCTCCCAGGGGTGTCTGCCAAAACCAGAGAGTGCCAGGCTAGTCACGCACAGTGTTTTTATTGTCCAGAGTGAGGGGGGAAAAAATCACCGGGCGTACTCTACCCCGAGCCCACTTGTATTCCACAGTCATCGGGGTTGCCCCCTTTCCCTTTTACAGCCCTCCCACAATTCTGCCGTGAAAACCGTCCGACAGCAACCGCCGCTTGTCCACGTTTCGGTGGACTGAGAGAAACTGGGGGGGGGAGGGGGACAGCTGGGCGATCCCTCTCGCCNCCTCCAGAGGACCCAGCACCCCTCTCCCTAACCTCCACATACATGCATCATGAGCCTGGTTCCTTGAACCACTGACAAAAGTGCTACAACAAACAAAACAAAAAGTAGTAAGTTAGTTGACAGCCATCTGCATTCTATCAAGTGGAATCTCAACGTATGCACAGTAGTTTTTTTTTGGCTTCTAGAAGTCTGGGAGGTTTATAGATATAAAAGCCCTGTTAAAATGGCACATGGAACCAGCGAGAGAGCGGTTAAAATAACAACTGATCTCTGGCTAGAAATAAATAAATCAAACAGTAAATCATTTAATACAAGCAACAACGGTAGTCTTTACCTTCTTGTGAAGTTTCTGTAGCAGGAGAATCTCTGCTCATGACAGTCACTGATCAAGATTATAACAGAAATCTAATCTGTTAGAAATAAATGTGAAGTTCTTCATGTCTTTAACGATACCAGATCTAATAGTGAAATGTATTACTCACAATAAAATCTGAAGGACTTTAATGTAGTCATCTAAGAAATATCAGCCGCAGCATACAGTCCATTGCCTACATCTAAATTTTCAATGCAAACCCTACAGGACTGGCAAAAGAGACAGCACTCCCAGGAGAGTCTTCACATTCTCAGTTATCTGTTTGAGACCAGACAGCACTCAGTGTAGTGTTTCAGGTTGCGTAAGTAAACCACCTCAAAGAATATGTTCTATACTCTTTCTAATATGCTGATTTAACTTTAACCATGATTCATAGAAAGTATAACTGTCAGAATGTAAAATGGACAAATGAACACCAACTAACTTTATAAGGTAATTTATCAAAGCAGTGTGTTGACAGACAGGATACTCTGTGTTTACTGCTTCAATTATAGCATTTGGACTCATTTACAGAGTTGTGGAGTCTTTAAAAACTAAATGACATTTTAAAAGTTTGCATAAATAATTCCAGAAACAGGAAAGGATTCTTAATTTAAATGAAGTTTGATAAAAATTTAAAAAAACCAAACCACACCACAAACCCCCCTATAATAATAGCTTAATAAGGAGAAGGACATTTTATCCTTGTAAGTGCTAATTATGGTGTTTCTTCTTATCAACTTTCTTCGAGTCAATGAATAATTTATGTTGTGAGTGACTTATGAATGTAAAATATCTTGCTGAAATAAGGGACAAATGTGGTAGAAGTTGTGCAGTGTTGTTTTCTGCCAGGTTTGAGTATCATCCAGGATAAGAATCCTCTGGGCACCTGCTTCACTATTATCTTCACGGTGAGAATTTGTTGTCTAACATCTGATCAGAATTCATTCCCCTATAACTTGTGTATGCTGCCCCTTCCCCTCTTACTGCACACTTCAGAACTCCTTGAGTCTTTTTCCTGTCTACCTTCCATTTTGTGCATAGATACAGCAATGAGATCCTTCCTTATCCTTCTCTTCTTAAGGCTGAATAAACCAATTTTTCTCAGACTCTTCTCATACACTAGGTGCTTGAGCCCTAGGCAATTGCCTTTTTGGTTCCCCACTGGACTTGTCATTGTATATATATATATATATATTTTTTTTTTTTAAATGGGTAGCTAAGTCATAGTCCTTGATTATTGAGTAAAAGAAGTCCCACATTGAGTGTTTGTGATCTCCTCCTGTTACTAGATTAGTAATTGCAGTGAACAGAGGGGAAGAAATTTGTAATGAAATTATTATTCATTATGTATAAGTATGTGAAAACAAATATCTAAGTTCTGTTGTGTATGTACGCATGCATGATTGTGATTAAATGCATATATATGAAAAAGGTTTTTGTAGTGCAGTTCTTGCATTTAAATTCATGTATTTTGTTTAGAATACTTCTTTTCAATTAATAGAATAATTTTAATCAATGGAATTAAAATATTTTCTCAAAATTCATAGGATTATTGAATTGCAAATGAAAAACATAATATTCTAAAGAAAGGAACAAACACTATTTAATGAATTCCATTTAATCCAAAGCTTTTAATGAATTAATCATTTGGAGCAGAAGGCAGCATTTCTTAATCTTGCATTATTATGCACAAGGATTGGGCAGTGATTACTTCATGATTAAAAACAATGAAAGACTTAATTTTGTCCATGACTCTCTCTCTACTAATTGTTATGCAGTATCTCATGTTGCTCATGGTTATGGAAAGAGAACAAAAAAAGCGATGGTGTGTGTATTAATGGTAGGCAAACAAATATTTCATCTAATATGTCCAAGTTAAAATAAATACAGAATGTCACTTCAAATCTGATTATTTTGGGGGAGAAAGGATAGAAGAGGAAGGAGAACTACTTTATTTACTTTTTAAGTTTATATGAATACAGGCAAAAAATATTGTTGTTGAAACATTAATGATTTTAAATCAGTTGTTTCAATGTTTTTAATAGTTTTTCATGCTCTGAGTCCTTATGAATTTAAATCTGGATTTTTTTCATATGGTATTAGAAAACTATAAAGCAGGAATGAAAACCACTGTCTACAAAAACCAAGTTAGTGACTACTTTTATTAAATAGGAAAATTTTGGAATGATCATAATAATGGAATAATTTTCTCTCAGTTGTTATTTCTATGCTACTTCAAGAAAGTATCTTTCAGGATAATACCACACAAATTGGCCATATTCAGATTTTTGTTCAGAAGGATCTTCTTTTGTATTTAAAAACTCTGTTAAGAAAATTATGTCCCTTTAAATAAGGTGTTGGATGGGTTTTTTCCCTATATGATTATATAATTCCCAATTATCCCCTTCTTCAAATCACTTGAATTCTGCAGATGGTTTTCATCAAACCAGTTATCATGAAGATTTGCAAGAAGTGAATATCTTTGGTATTCAGTAGATGTTTCAGTCTGCTCTAATAGGGAATCTGAAGATTGTCTAATATAAGAATAAACCTGGGAAGAATTGTTGCTATAATTGTTTGAACTTCCCGATTGAGTCCTTAAGAGGAGCAAAAGGACAATTTTTGAGAAGGAGTTGTTACATATGTGGAAATTTATGACTGACTGAGATCTTTGATTTTCTGAAGACCACTTTGGTCAAATCAACTCAAAGAACTAACAGGTTTTATTTACCTAGCATCATCAGGGAATGAAACGGGGCTTAGATTATCCCATAAAATAAATTTGCTGTCTAGTCAGCACTGAGTTGAGAACAATCTATAACTCACAAAGACATAGTTAACCAGTAATACTGAGAAAGCAGACTCCCTTTAAGGTGGTTTTCATTGACATGAGATTGTTCTGGGACAAATGCATTACAATACTAGACCTCACATTTCACGATGATGTAAGAAACAGAAACACCTTTTGAAAAGGCATTATACAACTGTCCTATTTTGTCATTAAACTGGAAATTATTTTTATTTTCTTTAATTTGATAGACTTTTGTAGTTTTAAATGGTGATAGTTGGTGATAGCAATGCATGTGTTTTCTTGTTGCTTGTATAACAGAAAAGAAAACAATGCAGGTGTTTATATTAAAAAAATGTGGGAGAGGAGAGGAGAGGAGGGGAGGGAAGGACAGGACAGGACAGGACAGGACAGGACAAAATAAGGCTTATTTGGGGATCTCAATTTCTCTTCTAAGGTTTATGAATAATATACTTTGTCTGTCTATTTGTTAAACAGCTTGTGAGCCTGTCATAAAATAAAAATATAAGAAAATTCTGGATTAATGCATGTTGTTTCTCTTTCCACACACTGAAGAATGAAATCAAATAGTTGTGGACATTTTTTAATATTTAAATTCAGACTTTCAAAATGAATCTGGTATAAATTATTGTATAAAGAGTAGGAATATTTTCTCTTATTCCCTCTTCCTTCAAGATTCCATAATGAAGAATGATGATTTCTTGGCTATTGTTATTGGAAAAATTGGTTATATGCCTTCCCCCTTCAAATCCTATGTAACAGTAGCTTCTCAACACTTACAGTTTGTCTACCTAATAGAAGTACCTAGTAAGATCTGTACAAATCATGAACTGAAAATTTGGAATCCATATTTTTAACTTAAAGGTGTTTTATATATATAGAAAAACTCTATGAAGTATTGTAAAAAAATCTATAATTCAAAATCAAATAATAATTAAAATTCTAAAATATATCTGTGCTTAAATAAGAGAAATTAAATTATATATAGACTAACTAAAGTCTACTTCATTCATTTACTATAAACTGCCACAATTAACAACACAGAGATAAGCGAGGTCTTATGTAATTTTTCCAAAAGACATTTATTTCTTATTTCAGATACCATATTAACCTTAATTGCAGGAAGGCTGATGAGAAAAGTAATTATTTCCTTTGCAAATTTGCACTTGTGTTGTAAACACACCATGAGTCATTCACTAAATATTACAGAGAAAAGATTCTGAATAGCTGGTCATTAGGTAAGCATTGTTCCATTCTATGCATAGAGTGAGACAGTTATTCTCAGAGAAAAAAAAACAAAACATGTGCATGATTATGTAATTAAAAACTCTCTTCCAATGCACACACAAGGTGGAAAATTAAAGGTTGTCTCAATAGCTTAATTCTATGATTCTTAACTTCTTAGCATATGATAACAAGTTCCTAATAATGATTTTATAGCCCAGTTAGCTCATATTTGTGAAATAATCATATTTGAATTGTCTAAATAATTTTAATTTTGAATTTGAAATTTTCAGAAATATCTTTCACTTCATTCAATTTTTCCAATTAATGTAATGGACATTGTGCCCACCGGTTACAACAATGAAATCTTAAGAAAAAAAACCCTGAAATAAATAAGCAAAAAAGATGCTATTTAATATTTTACAGTGATTGTCTTTTGATTTTATAGAATATAGAACACAATGCCGTTGATTTTGAAGACAAAGCAATTAGTTTTTTGATTACTATTGTTACATAAAATATTAGGCAACTATTCAGTTTGTTAATCTATTTCCTTTACTTGTCAACGGGGAAGAGATAATCTACACTGTTTTGGAGAATACACAGAAGCTTTCTTGCAAATTTCATAGTGAATATACCATCTCTACAAAAACATGTAACTTAAAAAAATATGAAGCTATATGTTAATAGTACGCCATGTAAAATCTGTGTAGCTAACCGTCATCAGAGATTTGTGGTAGACTCAAAATAATCACCCTGATCTTTGGTTTGGACACAGGTCATCTAAAAGCAAACACAGGCAAACATTTAAACAGGCTGTGAATTTATTATCTTAATGCATATAGTAATTTCAGTGGGCCTAGTGTTGGGAGACTAAAATATTTCTGTTCCTCTGACAGTGACTGAAACAGTGACTACAGGTGGAAGTGTAGGTTCATTTCCTTTTTTGGACTCAGGCTTCTGAGCTCAGCCACAAACCATAGTGAATTAATATACACCTAAATCATCACAAGCTAAATTTCCATTTCTGTTCTTTAAAAATACTGCGCCCCAAGGATTTCTGAAGATGTGAAAATAATCATTAGTCTGTTATGGTTGGCGTAATAGGAAAATTTCCTTCTTGATTCCACAAAAAGCACTGATCAAGCAAATCTACTGCCTCCAAACCTTCATTTTCATGAAGAGGATGAACTTGTCAGGTAGGACAATCCAAAATTCTGATGAAAGCCACTTAAGGCTGGTTTGCCTTTGTATATGTTTTGGGGAAGAAAACTACTTGCTAAACTGGGATTCTGTAGATATGCTCAAGTACATGTACCATGTCCCTTATGTGGTGCTGGTGGTCCACAGCCTGTTCAAGCATTCCTATGTTTTGGTCAGGTGTACATTTTATGAGAAGGATAATGGGTTTATACAACCCTATTTAAGCATTGCTGATGTAGAATATGGGTTCTGATGTTAAATAATCTATAAACTCAGATGCATCCTATTATTGTAATAGGGTTCTGATGGAGATAGAAACGAGCAAGCCAGGGGTTTAACTATTTCAATGAGAAAGCTTACAACTTTTATACTTTTTATAAACTAGCGCTTTACATCTTCATTAGTCAATAGACCTGTTTTTAACAATCTCATTGTATCAGGTTAAAGCATTAAGTCATCTTATTTTGTTTTGAGAACTTTCACTATTATTTTAAAAAATATTTGAGATGACCCTTGAACAAAATATATTTTTCCATGGGACACTGCCTTGGAAAAACACGTTTATGCAAAACCACTTGTTATGAGAAAGAATCTTGTCCTTGTACGGTAAACTCTAAGCTACTGTGTACAGCTTCAAGCCGCTACGAGAACCATAGATGTATTTTGAGAGTTTTACTATTATTTTGGTGTAGCCACATTCCAAAGTGTTTTTCACTCAGTAGATGTTCTTTGTTTATTTCTGGTTTTGCTTGTTCAGGCTGCTGTAAAAGACAGAAACTTTTCAGGCCAACTCTCAAAATTCTGAAGCAGACTTTAAAGTTTTAAGCTCTTAAAATTGGTTATGACATCCTATGCCTTATTCCTCATCTGTCTTCTCTAGGACTTATATTCCTGTTTTGAAATGCAAACTAGAAAATACCCAGTAACAAGTAATTTTTTTTTCTTTTGCTAAAGCTGAGCTGTCTTAGAGGTATTGGATGCTCTTGACAATTGAATATCAACTTACAAGTCTGTTGTTATCCTGTAGTCACAGCTGAAACAATGAAGAAAACTACTTACAGAGAATGAAAAAGGGAAAACTGTCTAGTGCATTTTTCTCATAACATTTATTATCCTAACTAAAGCAAAGGTAGCAGGTATTTAAATATAAACGTAGCTTAAAGTTTGTTTTTAAGATATTGTGCTGTTCTTACTGTTTTCTCTTTGATTGCATGATGCTTTTACATAACTTGGATAAGTATTGTTATTATTGACTTTTAAAGCCTGTATTTCCACAGTGACAGTATACCCTAAATTTTTCATTTCTACTATAATTTGAAAGAAGTACTGAATAGCACAACACTTTTATTTTAAAATGTCTAATCAATAATCTGCAGTTGAATTACTGGAAAATTTTGCCAGCTGCTAGTTCAATTCAAAATCTTATTTGTACAGAAAAAGGGGGGGGAAATAAAAATAAATGGCTTTGTGCATCTTCATTACAGCTTGTCATGGGTTAGATGAGAGAGGGGAGGGAGGTTTTGTTTTTTAAAACCTTTTATTCTGTTTTTCCTGAGAGGGTGGGGGAAGCAGGTGAGGATGGAGAGACTGCTGTCCCTGGGGATATGTGGAGCTGGGCCCATCCCCAGAGGCATGGAGTGCCCATAGGCCATATGTGGCTGATCCACTGTGTAGGACCAGCCTGGCCCCAGGCACCCAGACTCTGTCTGGGTACAGAATACCCCCAAGGCTCTGTGGGGCCAGGGCCAACCTGCACTTGGGTGCGGATTGCCTCTGGGACCCTGCGAGGCTGGCCCCATCCTGGTGCCTTGCTGGGCAGGGATGGGGGCTGCTCCTAGCCATTCCTCTGTGGTCCTGCCAGGAGCATAGGCTGAGGGACCAGGGCCAGAAGTGGTGGCAGGGCCAGGCCAGACACTCCTGGAGTCCCCGCAGCACTGGCCGTGGCCACACGACGACGGCCGCCTCTCTCACGGCTGCCACATTAGGCAAGGCCACTCCTGCAGTGGTGGCAGCCAGTGCACAAGGCAGTGCTGGCACCTGGGCTGGCACCACTGTGCAGAGTGGACCCGTGGCAGCAGGCAAGGCCCCTCACCTGGTGCCACTGGCAGCCCGGGGCCCCTGGGTGCCCGTGACGCTGGCAGGGCTGCAGCCTCTCTTCCCAGCAAGTGCAGCCACTAGGCTTTTTGTCAGAGACACCATATTGCCTCGTGGTGTAATCTTGGAGAGGGGGTGGTGCCCAGCGCTGCCATCCAATGGAAAGGTGACACACCCTGGAAGGCTGCCCCGAGAAAAACCGAGAACAGGCAGTCCAAAAAAGCTGGAGGAATGGAAGTTCTGCCTCTTTCTGCTCCCTTCAGTGCTGGAGAGAGGGACAGCTCCCTTGAGGCATGGCAGAGGTGCGACTCGCTCTCCCTCATCTCCCTTGGCACGGGCAACAGCACAGTGTCACCAGAGCTCTGGTAGTGACAGGAAGGAACGACCTGGCGACGACATGAGTGTGGTATCTCTCTCTCCTTGGGTTCCCTCAGGATTCCTTTAAACTGTCGATTTTTTTTCAGCAGCTTTAGAGTGGAACCAGCATTATCCACGGGCCAGCCTTCCTTCCTTCCCTTGCTCCACCAGCTCAGCAGCCAGCTCGGATGACCATAGTTTGTTATTTTCTCTTCTTGTGCATTATTGTCAGGTCAGTTTTGTGCAATTGATTTATGCTTTTAGTGGGGTCCCCCTAGATAATAAACTTTTTTGTTGTTGTCTTTCTGTTAAGTCTGTCATCATTGATAGCACCCCCTAGTGTCTAAACCAGGACAAAGCTACCTTTTAAAAAAAATACTTTTTACTTGTAATCAAAATTTAGTAGTGTCATATATGACTCAGAAAATTATGTTGAAAGCCTCAAAAAAAAAGAAATTGGACTTTGTATATGACTATGACCATTTTTCTAAATATTATAGCTATTTTCTTAAAAAAAATTTAATGATAAATCCAGTGGAGAGTGTGCGCATTTTTAGTGACTGCATCTTGGCAGGAAAATACATCATGCAAAACATAATTGTAAGAGGATAAAATAATTAACTGTAACTGAGGACTTGCCAAAGATTTGTCTTGAAAATATTCATAGGGTTTCTGAAGGAAAGTAACATTATTTGAGTAAAGTTGAGGAATGGACTAATTAAATTATTGTTGGGGTTTGGAGGATTGCTGGGTCTTTTTGAGGGGAGGGAGTGGTCCTGGGGAGTTTTTGGGGGGTTATAGAGGGGAGAGGAGTGTGTTTTGGGATGGTCCACTTGTTTGCCCTGTTTAAAACTGTGTTTTTTTAGAAGGAAGAACCAGGATTGCAGTGTCCACGGTGTGGTGCAGCTCTTTCCCCATTCTCCGGTTTCACGCGGTGGGAGGGGGAGGGCTGCTGCTTCTGCCTGCTCTCTCCCAGGACCAGGGGAGGGTGGGGGCTGCTCCTGGCTGCCTCCCCTCCCCGGGCTGGGTGGGGACTGGAGGGCCACTGCTTCTGCCTGCTCTCTCCCAGGACCGGGGGAGTGTGAGGGTTGCTCCCAGTCATTTTCCCCTCCCGGTTCCCCCAGCCTGGGCTGAGACCTAGGTAGCCCTAGCCCGGCGCAGCAGGGCTGCAGTGGGTTCCCGTGGCACCCTGGCCACATGTGGGCAGGGAGCGCTGCCCGATCCCAGCTGATGTTGTGCAAAGTGCACAGGGCCGCTCTGGCCGCTTCTCTGTTTTTCTCAGCGGGCAGCCCTGGTCCCTGTTACCTGTCGTGGGCTCCAGCAGTGGCGAGGGCAGCTGGTGGGGGTTGCACGCTGTGGCATGGACGGACTGCTGGTCGTTCCTTGCTGGCGGTGCCCTGTCTGGGATCCTTGTGGTTCCTGGCTGCAGTGGGCGCCCCCATGGGTGACCCCACCGCCCGTGGCATGTCTCCCCAAGTGGCGAGTTCCCACAATGCGGGGTGGCAGCCTCAAAAGTGCCTTGGCAACCGCAGTAGGCGGCATGGGCACGGCAGCTGCTCATGGGTGGCCCTGCTGTCCCGAGGATTTCCCCTGTCGGGTCCCTGGGACAGTGGCGAGGCCCCATGCTGGTGCCATACTGGTAATGGCCACACAGAGGAGTGGTGGCCGCTCCGAGGGTGCCACAGGTGGCCCACGGCTGGTAAAGATGGAGCTTCTAAGCCCCAAACACGCGGTTTTCGGTGGGAACTGCCATTTTGCCTGGAGTGAAGACCCCGGAAGAGAGGTGGAGCCTGGCTCCACTGGCCAATCAGAAGATGGTTTAGCCGGGAAGAAGACAGTGAGATTCGCGTGAGACTGGGAGGGCTTAAAAAGGCTGACCACAGAAGCCCTCCTTCTCTTCAGCTTCTTTTGAGCTGGAGAACAGCACGGCCCCTCTCCTCCCAGCTTCTAGACCCTGTGACTTGACTCCACCCACCTTCATCGGCACCAGAGCCAAGCCAGCATAGTCCAAGTGAAAACTTCCCCAAGAGTCCCCCTGGGGTGGGGAGCGCTTTTCACTTCTTTTGCATTTTGCAGAGACTTCGAGGGCTGAGAGTGATACCATCAGAGAGAGAGAGAGAGGTGGCTCCATTTTCCTTCCACTGCTTTTCTTGGCCAGCCTTTGAGAAGCAGTCTGGTTTGTTTCGTTTTGTTTTTTGTTTTCTGCGTGACTTTGTCGGGTGTATTTTTGTGTAAAGTCTGGGGTTCCCATAAGTTGTTTCTTCCCCCTGGTTGATCCCCAGATGAATAAACTGTTACCTGCTGTTAAAATTCTGTTTAGTCTTTTTGTCATAGTTGGGCACACCCCTAGTGAAAAATAGTGGTTCAAACCACCGCAATTATTAAATTTGTCTCCTGCCTTTGAGCATTCAAAAATGCTTACTATATGATTCGGGTAATATTTGTGTAGAAATTGGAAACCCTTGCAAAGTTATACACGTCTTCTTGTTTCATCTCAAAGTTCAGTGCTGTTAACTCTTTCTTCAGTTAGAAAGTATTTTGGTTTTATTTAATGAGAAAAATTGGAAATTTTCCAAAGCTGCAAAGTAGTTAAACACCTCCTTCCCTCACTATCTTGATTTCATTCCAGAACTGAAATTCCAAATTCTAGGCTTTATTTGGTGTTGTAATTTTGTTTGAAGGAATAATCTCAGGAACATTTAAATCATTAGACTAATATATTAGCTGCATGTCTATGGATGAGTGAATTACTTGGCCGTGTGCAGTAGCATGGTATTTTGATATTTCTAGATCAGGTCAGTTCTAAATTACTGTTTCCTTCCTTGATTTTCCACATTCCTTCTAGGATTAAACAGAAGGAATTATTTGGTTATTGCATTTAGGTTAACTGAGACTCCAATTCAGGTAAAAAGGAGCTATCAATATTACCGACTCTATTGCCAAACTACAGCATACTCAGCATATATGTAGGCGAAGACGATAGCTCATCAGTTGCTGAATAAATGAAATGAGAAGAACTACCAGCGTCAAAAAAAAAAAAAGAAATATCTTTCCCATATCATATTTGTGCTAGGGCCTGTTAAGAGTGTAAGGAATTATGTTTTTTGATGTATGCTTCTGCAGCAAAATGATAAATTTATTTTTTTTCTATCATACAATACGTGTCTACCTTTGTGTCTCTCTATGTGGATAAGTATGCATAAAAACCTACATACCTGAAAGGCCCGACAACAAGGTTAGAATATACCAGTTTGGGAATCTTCTCTGTGTCTGTCACCTGCATTGTGAGGAATGCTTCTATTGAGAGTACCAAAAAAAGGGCTCACTCTGCAGAACTTCATCAAAAGCATTTCACTCTTGAACTCTGTCCTGGAGCACAGTACTGCCAAGTGTACTCAGAGTTGCTTTTTGTATCATCTTTTAAAGCCAGTTTCGGGGAATTGGATGCCTTAAAGATATTTTGGTGGAGCTGTTCCAGTTGATTTGTGAACTTTCACTTGTCATTGAGGTTAGATTTTACCTCTTAAGCTGCATTCCAAATGGAAGAACTGTACAGTCTTCAATCAGGTAAATGCAGCAAAGGTTCATTGTTTTGGCTTCTATGTATTTGCTAAGACAGTTCTAATCATACCATGTAAATATGAAGAAAGCCCTCAAGAAGAACTTTATTTTAAAATTCACTCCTCACTCAAAGAACATTGAGAGTTAATACTCTACCTCTGTGCCTCAAATTTGCTCTTTTTATTATTGCTTAAATTCATTATAATTTTAGTTTTCTGATTTTCTACATGCTGTACAAGATTCATCTACTTTCAAAATACTAAGCTGTATCTTCTTTGATGATTTTTTTCATCTATTCTCTTTTTAAGATGAACTTGCCCAGATATATCTAGTAGAAGGCAATATTTATTTACTTTTCTTAAAGTTTACATTACAGTGCTTGCATTTTTTTGCACATAAATACACATAAAGTTGTAGGTGAACAAAGTGACATATTGAAAGAAGGTAAAAAACCAGAAACTTTAGGGAAAAAAAACAACATTTTTGGGATAAAACAACTATAGTGAATATTAAGAGCATAAGACAAAAAAAACAATAACCCATTCTTGTGGAGTAGCACTTTCATGAATTTTGGGG
>VXBA01002136.1:384162-414313 GCA_013399895.1 Serilophus lunatus | reverse complement strand
GAGGAAAATTAAATTTAATTTTAAAACTGCAAGAGAAATATAGGCCAAAAAGAAAATTTCTCACGTGGAACTTGTTTGTGATACTTAATTCTTTTTCCTTTGCATTATATTTCTTCAGAGACATGATACTCACAGCCAGTTAAAAAAGAAAAAATAATGAAAAGAAATATAAAAAAAGCGAATCCTTCAGGCCTCTGAGTACAATGAACTCATTTCAGGCTCATTCCTCTGAGAGGTTATTGAGCCCTTCCTGAGCTATGTAGGGATACCAGTATCTTTGACAACTTATCTGTAAAGGATGCTCACAGAGCACTCTATGATTTCTGCATTATTTTTCCTAAGAGAAATAAAAATTGTTTTGATAAAGTTTGATTTTCCATATAATATCAAGGTAAAAAGAAGGGACTGAAGAATGTGACTTTTTTTTCTCAAACAGAGTAGGATGTTTATTTTCCACTCACCCATTCACAGAAATGACAATGTCTGTTATTTCCATAGCCTATAATCATTATTGATCTTAGTTTTAATATGAGAAAAACCAGACAAGTAAGCTTAAAATTTTAAATCTTTCCCTGAAGCTGGAAGACTTATTGATTTTCCTGACACTTCGTTTATTCTCAGGGATAGCTTCCTAGACAAAATATTTGGTCTTTCAGTTTTCAATATTAATTATTGAAGAAACATGCAGATCTAGATAGAGCAAATAAAGCCTTGTTTTAACCTCCTAATTAGTGTTTAAGATATCTAAAATATGTACTAGAGTCTGTTCTGTCAATTCTTACACTGTATCTCTTGCCAAGGTTTTTGAACATTATAGTGTTTCTATTTTACAAGTTTTGATCTGTCCTGACTTGCACATGAAAAAGAAAGTCCTCTCAGCAACCTGTTAAAACTGTTCCAACCATTTGTGCCTATAAGAGATTTTCAAAGTTAGTTTTTTGGTGACTTACCGGCCATAGATGTATTTTCTCCTCAGAGGAAAGGAAACAAGGAAAAATATTCATGCAGCAGTCAGTATATCTGAGCTTCTTCCTACTTTTGATGCAAATTGGTTGCTGTGATATGCAAATGTCTATTTGTTTTTATTCTGGTTTTGACTTAGAAGGAAAATTAGAGAAGTTGGATTTTGTTGCTAAGTAACGTATATTATTCAAACCTGCTTTCCAGAAGGTATTAGTATGCTTGCCAAATGCACATCATTGTAAAACTATTGAGAATAATGACGTAGGATTATTACTCATACTGTGTATGCCTTCAGTGAAAGCACTTTATTAACTACAAACATGGATAGCTTTATGAGTTTATCAGTTTTCAGACATAGGGTTGCAAACATTATTCTTTCAATTTCAGATGAAAGGACATAATTTTATATTGAATTAGTCAGGGTTGATAAAAGGTGAGTGTGGTTGTCAAGACAAAAGCATGTTTTAACATTATTTACTTTCTAGAATAATAAGCCGAAATTTTTGTCTAAAATTGCTGTAAGACAATGTCTTGAACTTTTGTTTGTCTTGATAATATCGTAAGACTAGTTATGTCTGTAGAGAAGCAACAAGAAGACAATTTTCAAAACAGCTAAAAGGCATGGAAGAATTGTAGTGAGGCACTTCCAAGCTCAAACACATAATAGTATGATCCAATACCATTGTGAATTCCATTTCACAAAAAAACAAAACAAAACAAAACCTGAAGTCAAGATGGATGTCAAAAACATCAAAGGAAGTTGAAGTAACACATTGAAGTAACCTGCTCCATAAGGTCAGAGATTGTAAAAATAGGGATGTAGAAAGATATTAAATTCCTTTTTTTTGCCCTTGTGTTTATCGCTGAAGATGGTGCCTCAGACCACTGGAGCCTTGAGCTGGAAGATCATGACTGGAGATTGATAATGTCCCAGATGACTTAACTTGTTCAAGATTTGCTGATCCAGCTGGATGCATATAAGTCTATGGGCTCTGGTGGAATTCATTCCAAGGTACTGAAAGAGCTGGCAGATGTCATGGTGAGACATTTCTCATTATTTTTCAATGATCTCGGGAGTCTGGAAGGTCCCAGCTAACTGGCAGCTGGCAAAGTTTGTCCCAGTTTTCAAGAAGGATAAAAAGGAAGACCCTGGTAATTATAGGCCTGTCAGTCTCAATGTCTGCCAAAATTATGAAAGCTGTTCTGGGAGTTACTGACAAATACTTGGGAGACAATGCAGTCATTGCTAGTCACAGCCAGCTTGGTTTAACAGTGGTAAAATTTTATTTACCTAACTTCTTTTTATGACAAGGCCACCCTTCTAGGTGACCAAAGAGAGCAGATAGATATGGCGGTTTGGGACTTAGGTTTTAGTATTGTCTCTCACAGTATCCTTTTGGATAAAATATTCAGCGCACAGCTAGACAAGTCCATAATGCCATGGGTGAACAAGTAGCAGATGGGTCCAGTCCAAAGGGTTATAGTAAAGGGGGTACATGAGTGTGGTGGCCTAGCCAACAGTGAGGTTCCCCAGAGCTCAATTTTTGGGCCAATGCTCTTCAGTGTCTTTATAAATTATCTGGACATGGGAATCAAATATGCCTTAAGTTAACCAATAATATTAAATGAGGAGGATCTGTGGAATTCCTTAAGGGTAGAGAAACCTTACAGAGAGATCTGGATATATGAGACAGCTGGGCAATTACCAACTGTATGTAATTTAACAATAACAAGTGCCAAATTCTCCATCTGAAATGGAGTAATTCTACTTATAAATACAGATTGGGGATTCAGAGAGCAGCCCCATGAAAAGAGATCTGGGTCTTGGGTTGTTGACAAGCTGAATATGAGTTAGAAGTATGTCCTGGCCTAAAGGGCCAAATTTATCCTGGGGTACATCAGGCACAGCATCACCAGTTGGTCAAGGAAGGTGGTTGTTCCACTGTACTCTGTACTGGTGAGGCCCCACCTGGAGCACTGTGTGCAGTTGTGAGCACCACAATATAAGAAGGACATCAAAATATTAGAGGGAGTCCATAGATGGATGAGCAAGATAGTGACATGTCTCAAGGGCAAGATTTGTGGGCAGTGGCTGAGGTCACTTTGTTTGTTCAGTTTGAAGAAGAAAGGGCTGAGGAGTTGCCTGATGACAGCCTACACTTCCTCAATGGTTGACATAGAGAGGGAGGTTCTGATATCCTCTCTCTGGTGATCAGTGATAAGACACAAGGAAATAGAATAAAGCTGCGCTGAGGGAAATTCGTATTGGATCTAAGGAAGAGGTTCTTCATGGAGACACTGGAGCAAACTTCCCACTCAAGTGGTCATGCCACCAAGCCTGTCAAATTTCAAGAAATAGTTGGATGATGCTCTTAATCATATGGTTTAGTTTTAGACTGTTCTGTGATGAACATGAAGCTGGATCTTTGTGGATTCCTGAAAACTTCACAAAAACTATCATACAGAATATTCCATCATATTCTATCATATTCTATGATTTTGTGATTAAATTGCTTTTCACAATCTGATAAAAAAATCTAATTTTCATAAAACTTTACTTCTGTGAAGAAACTATATAATCTATTGAGCTAAACTCCATGAAAGCAGTGTCTAATTAAACTATTTAATATGATTCTAAGCAATATTAATAATATAGAACAATGTAATATTGCTCTAATTGCAGATCTAATTTCATATTTGAATTTCTCTTTTTTGAATTGCTCTTTCACATGCCAGATGACTTGATTGCTAGAGTTAGAAGTTAATTAATGGCTATTTCTGTTTGTCTTTAGTTATTTGCTGCAGCCATTAAGAGATATAAGATCAGGCTGTCCACATAAGAATATTGCCGTAAGAGTCACTGTCTACTAAATTTTCTTTCATTTTCACATGTTTCAATTTGCTCAGCTATTTGTAGAGTGTATACTGAAGAGAAATAGCACAACTTCTTCCTTCAGTAAGTAAATGTGGTGGTTTGAAGCACTTTTTATCATCTGAGGGGCGTGCACAATAAAGATGACGAAAGACTGAACAAACTTGGCAGCAGAGGAACAGTTTATTAAGCAGGGTTTAAAATAGGGAAGAAGGGACAACCCACAGAGACCCAAAGTTTACACAGAGAAACACTTGACACACAGAAAACACAAAAGGGAAAAGGGGCAAAACCAAAAAGAAAACTGCTTTCCCAGCTAGGTGATGAGCTGAGAAAACAGGGGGAAGGGTAAGAAAGCTGTCTCTCTCCCTCCCTCTCTGGTGGTGTCACTCCTGGCCCTTGAGATTTCCTGCAAAACACAAAAAGAAGTGAAAATCAACCCCCTCCCACGACACCTTTGGGAAGTGGCTACTTGCTTCAAGCTGGAAATCTCTTCGGTGCTGAGAGGAATGGGTGGAGTCATGCCGTGAGGTCTGAGACCCAGGAGGAGGGGAGCTGTGTGCTTCGCTCCTGGACCGAAAGCTGAAGAGCAGGAGGGCTTATGTGCTCAGCTTTTTAAGCCCTCCAGGTCTCGTGGAAATCTCGCTGTCTTCTTCCTGGCTAAGCCATCTTCTAATTGGCCAGCGGTGCCAAGCCCCGCCTCTGTTCTGACATCTCCGCTCCAGGCATGATGGCGGTTCCCGCTGGAGACCATGCACCCAGGGTTCAAGACGCCATCTTTTTTTCATGACTGCAGGCACTTCAGGGATGCCCCGGAGTGACTGCTGCCCCTCTGCGCGGCTGCATCCCTGCCGCTGCCCGCGGGCATGCCGGGGCTTCCCTGCAGCCACGCTCCTGGGATGCTGCCTGCGCCAGAACTGGGGGCCACTGCACACCACGTGTGGCATGAGACAGCCCTGGAGCTGCGCGCCGGTGGCTGCAAATTGGCACTGCTGTCTGCCATCATGACCCCGTCACATGGGGACTGGCACCGGCACTGGCTGCCACCGCCCCGACCGGGAAGAGGGAACACTCTCGGCCAGCCCCCGCTTCGCTCCGTGGCTCCGCTCAGAGCTGGCACTCAGCGCTGCACTGCACGCAGTAAGTACTGGGACAGCCCCGGCGTCGCTGTGGCTTTGTTCCTGTGCCATCTTACTGCTGTCGGCCCCGGGCAGAGCAGGCAGGAATGAGGGCTACCCCGGTCCCCATCCAGCCTGAGAAAAACCACAGGGGATGGCTGGGGGCGACCCCCCTGTCTTTTCTGGGAGAAGGCTTCTTTAATTTCTGCCCTCCTCCATTTTAAGGAAAACAGGATTTTATCCAGACAAGGTAAATGGGTAGTCCTGACACGTTCCCCCCCTTCCCAAAGCCCAAGGATCCCCCGCAAGACCCAAAGTCCCCCTTGACAACCCTCAGAGATCCCAGCATCCCTCAAACCCCCACAGTAAGGCATTTTCTATGCAGGCAAGCAAAAAAGAGGTTCTCCCTTCTTCTGACTACAAATTCGAAAATTAAATCTGTAGGTGTCTGGCATCAGAGTTGAATAGGGATTTGACAACACATTTGTTGTGCAGGGAAGAGTGCTTCAATTTCTGATTTGCCCTTAAAAGAACAAAACATTTGTAATTTTGCTGTTGGAGATAGCTCTACAGAGGTATCTAAAAACCTATTTCTACTTGTTATCCTAAAATGTCTCCTCTAAATATTTTTTTCTGATTATGCATACTTAGAGAAATACAAATGACATTTCAGATCTGAGAGAAGTGTTCATTTAGGTGACAGATACTGTATCTAATTTGTGATGTTAGTGAGCTAATGCGTTGATAATACAAATACTGAATGCATAAAATTGTTGCTCACTGAAAGATAAATAATCATTCCTGTAGAAGTTGAACATCCATTGAACATCCATTATGTTTCTAAAACTAGGATATAATATATTCAATTTGTCTTGGCTAAGATTTTTTGTCTTAGTAAAAAATGTCCAATGTTCAAGGCTGTACACAAACAGTTTTTTCAGTATGATAGCTTTCATGTGTGCCTGAAGGTTACACTTACATTTATTCTTTTAAACTTGATAAAATATTTGCTTGTGGGAGTTGTTATGCAAAACAGAATATCTGTTCTTTTTGTATTTTGTTCACCCTTCAATACTGTCACCATGAGTTATGGGTTTGACAGGAGGGGGATGGTCTTGGGGGTGTCGGGTCTTGGGGGGTTCTTGGGGGGAGGGGGCAGGAAAAGGTCTTTGGGACTGCTTGCTTGTTCCTTGTTTTAAAACCATGGTGTTTTAGAGCCTTAAAGAAAGCTGAGGTCTGAGAGATCTTCAGAGCTTCTCCGCCACCTCTGTTCTCCCTGCCCTGGGCCAGGGGCCAGGGGAACAGCTGCAGTAGAGCAATATGGAGCCCTCCCTCATTGCCACTCACCACAGTTGCAGCAAGGGACCGAGAGTTCAGCACTGGTGGCATTCTCCTCCTCTGGGTCCCGATTCACAGCGGTGGGACAGGCATGGAGCCAGGGGCGCAAAGCTGCTTCTGCTGTTTTCGCCACTTTTCCCAGAGGTTTGGGCAGCTGCAGTGGCCCCAGCTCGCGGTGGCGGAGTTCCCCTGTGGGGATGGGACAGCTCATCCCGCAGCGTGGCCACGGTGACAGGTGAAGAGACAGGAACAG
Source organism: Serilophus lunatus (assembly GCA_013399895.1). Taxonomy (NCBI): domain Eukaryota; kingdom Metazoa; phylum Chordata; class Aves; order Passeriformes; family Eurylaimidae; genus Serilophus; species Serilophus lunatus. Next base: position 407,769 of record VXBA01002136.1, on the reverse strand, counting down.
AGCCATGGCAGCAGTGCAGGTGGAGCGGATTCCTCTTATGCAGCCGGATGGCACAGTGGCAGGTGGTGCAGTGTGGAGCTAGAGTGCTGCCGCAGCACCACACCTTCTCCCCCTGGAGCAGCCGATCCCGGCCTCACCAACATGGGAGACAATGGGTGCCAATGGGTGCCGCTGGCCCCACGCCGCCATGAAGGAGCCCAGTGGGGCAGTCCCGCAGTCCTGCCCGGGGTGGCTGGAGCATGCGGCTGTGCGGAGACCACTCCACATGGCTGGGGATGGTGCCACCGCTCTGGGGGTCCCTCTTGAGGGGTCTCTGTGGGCAGCGGGTGCCCCATGCTGGTGCCGTGCTGGCTGTGGCCATGCAGGGGCAGCAGCTGTTCCAGAGGTGCTGTGGGTGGCCCAGAGGGTGCCCTGCGGCTGGTGAGGATGGTGCCTCCAAGCCCTGACTGCATGCATTTTGGTGGAAACCACTATTTTGCTCAGGCGCCAGATCCTGAAAAACGCCGGAGCTGAGCGCCACCAACCATCCAGAAGATGCTTTGGCCAAGAAGAAGACATCAATAATCATGAGATTTTGAGGGTATAAAAGCCGCGGACACGGAAGTCCTGCCCCTCTTCTTGGCTGTCCCTTGAGCTGAGAGGATCGCGGTTCCCCCTCTCCCAGATTGTGCAGCCAGCTGCCACCCACTTCCATCGATGCAGGGTGCAGCATGGGGCCATTGGAACCAAGCCAACCAAACAGCAAGTGTTAGCTTTCCTGTGGGTGTCCCTGAAAGGGGAGTACTTTTCACCATTTTGTATTTTGCAGGGACTTCGAGAGCCGTGAGTGATCCAGCAGAGACTGAGAGGAGCGGCTTCCCTTTTCTTTCCCCTGCTTTTCTTGGCCAGCCTGACTGGCCTTTGAAGAACAATTTGTTTGGTTTGGTTTTTTTTTGTTTTGTTTTGTTTTCTTTCCGTGGCATTGTTAGGTTTTTTTCTATCTGTGTATTTTTTGTCTGGGCTCCCTTAAGGTTGTTTTGTTTTTTCTGGTTGAGCCTTAGGCGAATAAACAGTTCCCTGCTGTAAAATTCTGTTTAGTCTTTTTGTCATCGTTGTGTGCATGCCCCTAGTGAAAATAGTGGTTCAAACCACCACACTATGTTATAATAATTTAATTAATAATTGTCTTTCAGTGCTCAAGCCTAACCCTATTTTCAGCAGTTGGGTAAATGGGTGTCCTGATACTAGCAACATATCAATCTAGAATTGATACATTTTACAAGAATGTATCTAATACTCTGAGACTAAAAGCAGATGGATACATGCTAAAATGTCCACCAAACGCAATTATTTTCTTAAACACTTAACTGAGCACAAGGGAAGGTGGTTTTTTTGATTTTTTGTTTGTTTGTTTTTGTTTGGGGTTTTTTTGCAACTCGTGAACCACATTTTAAAAAGCAAAAATCAATTTGCAAACCAGTTGGCAGTAGGAAAACTAATAACAAGAAATTGATTTCTACATGCTGTTCTAATAATAACTACAAAGCCACCAATATTTTTGAGAAAACAAAACTATGGTAAACAATGACATCTTCTAACCTCATAGCATAAATTAGAAACTGGTAAAAATAAAATCTGTGTGAACAGAGAACACTAAGAAGTATTGTGGTATTGTGATGGAAAAAAGGTAATAATTACAACTGAATGATATAGAAACTCTCCTTCTTAGAGGTTGCCTAGAGACCAAACTATTCATTTTTTTGGAGTGGAAAAATCTAAATGTTGAAGTCATGAAACTAGTAGAAAGGCAATTATTCAGAACATAGGACATTTTATGGAAGAGGCAAAGCTGATGATGTTTTAAAAAAACAAAAATTGAAGAGTTACTTGGAATAGTATGTTGACAGCACAGCACTTGCTGCCAGTATCATCCGTAACCTGCATATTCACGTTAGTGCTTCACTTAGTGTATTTCTTTGTTTGACTGCTACAACTTTCTACTCCCCACCATCATCTTGGTGGAGGGGAGAATCAGAAGGGCAAAAGTGAGAAAAACTCATGTGTCAAGATAAAAAGCATTTAATAAGTGAAAGAAAGAGAAGAAAAAAGGAACAAAAATGTGATGCAGACAATCACTCAGCATCTCCCACCAGCACGGTGATGCTCAGTCTCTGAGCAATAACTACATAGGAACAACTTCTCCCCAAGTTTATTGATGGGTATGATGCTATGTGGTACAAAATATCCCTTTGTTCAATTGGGATCAGCTATCCCATCTCTGTTCCCTCACAGGTTCTTGCTCGCTCCTAGCCTACTACTGGGATGGTGGAATGGGTGTGCTGAGCAGGAAATAGAGAAGGCTTCTGTCATGTGAAAGGGGGAGACTTCCTCAAACCTTAGTGTGGGGAGATTTTCTTGATCCTTAGTGTGTGATTTATCTGTCAATGTCCCAGGAAAGCTGAGACTTTTGTACCCAACCAATCTGTCAGCATCCTGTTATCGAGACCCTTCACTAAACAGTCCCCCTGAATCAGGGAGCAATTCAATGACCTTTTTCATGGAACTATGTCAACAGAATAAGAAAGACCTCTCAGTGGGTCTTCCAACTTTATTTGAGAGTGTTATCTGCTGCCAGCAACTGCCAATGCCTGTGATGGACTCGCTTTTATAGTTTGGAGTACAGGGAAGTTCTAAGCTCAGTAAAAATTATTCAGCACATGTAGAGTACAATTCTTACTCTATGGCACCTCTATAGAGAAAAAGACAGGTTCAGCCACCAACTAATCCCAGCAGTTATGATAGAGTCTTCCTTATAATATTCCCCATTCTCAAGTTACTTTTATAGTATGTATTTATGTTTAGGTGGAGCTTGAATGATTTTAGTCATAAATACCTTTGTTTCTGATTGATGCAAAATTCTCTTGCTTCACTTTTAAAAATACAGTCAAAAAATATAAAGCACATGCCCAATGGGAAGTGGTCGTGCCTTGGATGTTGATTACTTTGGGATGGAGGTGTACATTAATATTACAATTAGACTTTGATGAACCAAGCTTATCTGAGGAGACTGATTTTGCCCAATTTTGTCACTGTTGTTTTCTCATCAGTGAGACATCTTTTTCTATCTCCCTTGATTGGCAGGTGCAATGTGGTTTATCAGCTTCAAAGTACCATCTAGTTCCCCTTCCTGAAGGGGTTTCTACAGGGCTTGGCTATGAGATTTCCACTACACTCCACCCTCCATTTGATCCCCCTTAGCAGGGGTTTACTATTCTGTGAGGAATTGTTGTGGAGCTGCCAGTCACACTACATCCAGGGATGATCAACTATATTTTACTCTATAATTTCTGGACACTTGTAATTTCTGTTAGGATGTGAATATAACTTCTCAGTTTCCTCTAATTTTTATGCCCAGCATCTTCCCACAGCCTCAGTGCTCTGTAAGCATTGCTGTTGTAATGGGAATAAAATAATTGATCCAAAATTTGATCCAATTTTTTGAGCAGCTGGGAAAAAATAAGGTGTTAGTCGATTTGCAACTTGTTTAATTATTAGGATGGGAAACTAAAGCGAGGAAAGAATGGAGAGACATGGGAAAGAAAGCCATGTTCCTCCTATGAGTACATTGTATCCCGCCACTGAGGATGATGAAGAAGGCCAAAAGGGGTGGGGGGTGTTAAGACCCTCGAGTACTTTTTTGACATGTTCAAAGGCAGATAAACCTATTGAAAAGGGTGGACTTTCGCCTCTTTGGATCCAGCTTCTGGGACGTACTTGGCCCTACATAACAGAACTGTGGAACCAGAAAAAAAGAGTCCCTAGGGAGGGGCTGGGAGGGACTCCTCACATTCTTCCACTTTCTACCATGGGGATGCTCACCAGGATGCATGGAGGTACCTCATTTCTCTCTGGAGTGCTGCATCTATTCTTCCGCCTTACGTGAGTATGTGGAGGGAAACCGGGAAACTAGGAAAAATTAAGTTATCTGAGGCACATTGGGAAAACTGCATATTGAGGGAACTGAGACACACTGGGGAAACTGAAACATACTGGGGAAACAGGAAAATTAAAGTAGTGGGGAGACTTTTGCAAATGGGGAAAGAGAGTAGAGATCTCTTGGTGTATTTGCTTTGCCATTTTTTCATCTTTCTCTAAGTGTTGCTTTAATAATTCTTTATATACATATATATATGTATATTTATATATATTATTTCCCTTTTGATGTATGTTTGTGGGTCTGTGCAGTTTTAACAAACCTTGAGTAAAAGAACCCTGTTGCAGTTGTTTTACACACTAGTTTACTATCAACAATGTTTCAGAGATCTCAAGCATATAGGCTGCTGTGAAGAAAGTTTACTCCATCTCTGCCAGATCCATACTTGTACATAGTTGTGTGCAGAAATCAAAACAGACTTCAGTTTTAGCAAAGCATGTTTGTTCCTAGATCTCCTTGGGGTGAATGAATGCTGTGTTGACGTTTTAGGCAGAGAAATGAGGACTGCCAACCCTATGGCATCCAGATGAGTTGTCCAAATTAGTACAGTTTTTACAATTTGACTGACAATAAAAATACAAACAATCTTACAGTAGTTTTCATGATACTTTTACTTAAGCATAAACAAAATGGTTTGATACACAAGCTAGAAATTTTGTGGCTTTTCAGATACCTTCTAGTAACCCAAACTTCCTTTAAGTTGCTGCTCCAAAAGGAATAGCACTCTCAAATATCCTGTGTTGCATGTCTCATCGTTGTGCTTATGCCTCTTTTCTCTGATAAGTAAAGAATTTAAATATCTGTCTTTCCAGCAATAAATCACAGGAAGTATATCTTTAGGATGTCACAAAATGTGATAGGGTGAGGCTGTGAATGTGAAGGAAGAACATGAAATCTCAGACATCCATTCTTAGGAAATCTGGGAGTGATATTACTAAGTCAAAAAAAATTTGTGTGTTTTCCACCACTGAAAACCTCGAAAACCATTTGCAAGGTTTTAGCACATAGCTCTAGCCAGAAGCAATAAAACAAATGTTAAGATTTAATCCACTTTTGGGATTAGAAGATCTGCATGAAACAACCCATATTACATATCCATAAATATACGCACTTAAATATATAAGTATGTACCTACAGATACTTAAGTACAAATACACATATATGTGTACAAAATGTAAAAGATCTTTCCACCACAAAGGATATGAGAATGTCACATTATTTAATTTATGTTCTAATTTACTGACATATAATTTTGGAAAGGTCTACTTACAGAGCTGACTTCTACATATTAGTGTATGGGAAGCTGCATTGTGACAAGAAGTGAAGATAACTGATAAAAAAGTCAAATAGGTTTCCCATATTATGTGGAAATTCTTGCTCTAGAAGTGGTTTGGAATGCTGTCTCTGATACTATGATCACTGAGAGGAGGCATGGTTCATTACAAACATATTTGCACATGAGTCAAGTAGAGGTACAATTCACTGGAGACATGGTTAAAAATGTTCATGCTACCCATTTAGCTTAGTTTTTGTACTGTTGTATATTTTTTTCCCTCTACTATGGAAACAGTATCTGTTAATTTTTGTTAGGGCACTGTGTTCATTGATTTACTGTAGATTTTAGGGGCTTCAGAGAATAACAGTGTTTTGCCCTAGGCTATATAGTGATAATACAGCTATTCTACAGTTTCTGCAAAAGATCTTTTAATTTAAAAAGTAAGTCATAGAGAACTGAAGTTTTACAAAATCTGGGTTACTACAATTGTGACCTCTCAATATTTATTTAGGAGTGATACTGGAAGACTTGAAATGTATGAAAATAATAACAAAAACCCCCCAGCAAAACCAATGAGATAATTTGGTGCATTTGATGTTAAATAATACATGAAAAAACTTTAGAAACTTGGAATCTTTTACAGGAAACTCTGGATTTTTTTTTTTCCTTAATTATGCAGCTAGGACTATAATAGAAAAATATGGTTAATTAGGCCCCTTTCAAGTCATTTCACCATTCATTTGTATTTATTCAACCAGAGGTTTTTATATTGTAATTTTTCCTGTAGGCAAAATTGTTCCACTTTACAGTGGACTCCAATCCTGTCACTGCAACTTCTGCAAAGGAAAGATCACAGGCAGAAAAGAGAGGGCAAGACCAGTGTGAACTACAGATTCTGCTGACAATCTAGTAACTTTGAAAACTACAGCATGTTATGCCAAGACAGACCGTCATAAACAAGAACCAACAACAAAAACAAACTTTATTTGAGTGTTCTGTGCTGAAATAAAAGATTTTAAATTATAATGGCTTTCAATTTCTTTTTATATACATATATACATACTCTTGATCATATATGTTATATGCATGCTAAAAAGCTGGATAGCTTGACAGAAATGTCTTCAAGAGAAAATTAATCTCAAGATAATACTTCTAGAAGGATATAAAGTATTAAAAAATTCTCTTTAATACTGTCTGAGTTTTAAATAAAATAGCTACTGAAGGCACACATATTTTTGCTCCAGCTGTGAGTCTATTTCTAAAATTATCGGAATGAATACATGAATTATTTTGTTATACACTGCTGATCTTTGGGATGCCTAGTGCAAGGGGAGAAGACACTGGGCTGAATCTGAATATTGTTTAGCTCTGCTGAAGATTCAATCTTAGTGTTATTAAGGATGACTGTGTAACTGGAATTGGAGTGGGAATTTGTTACAGAACCAGAAAAAATAGCTTGGCTGCCTGCAGTTACTTCAATACTACACAATGTAACACTAAAAGATCTCTAAACATATTTTTTCTCTTTTAAAAGATAAATTTGATGTATTTATTTAGCTAAATCTTTTGTAGCAAAACAGGTGGAGTCTGTGTTTCATTTCTAAAGAACTTCATCTCTTGTTTAAATTATTTCCTTGTCTTCTGCCATTGCAGACAATTTTTAACCCTTCTTCTAGGAGTGAATCGACAATTAAGACTTGTACCTTTCATTTTCAGAGCCATATATGGCAAAAATTGCAAGGGTTAGCAATGTCCTTTTGAACACCACAGGGAAAGAAACAGCCTCTGGACTTAAACTGTTCAGCTCTATGTATTTAATTGCAGTGTTGAAGTTCTATAGTCAAATTGACTTTAGCCTCATATATAATCGATAGAGAGAAATACATAGGGTACTTGGGGCTGGATGCATGTACCAGCTAGCAAAAAGCAGGCATGCCAGGAATTCATGTGTTAGAATCTCTCTTTTGCTTGAGCTGAACTTGTGGATTTTGTCTTTGGCTGTCTAATTTCCCAGTAGTACCATGTATGTTTATAAGACTCCTATCATTTATGTTTTTATGAAATGTGTAAATCTGCTCTCCCAGAGTCTGAGTTTTGTTTTGTTCTTACAATCTCTCTCTCTCTCTTTTTTTTTTTTTAATATCAAGCTAAAATCAAACACACATTTATGATAAATTTTAACAATTATTAGTCCGTTTATTAACGCTTTAAAATTATAGTCCTGCTGTATATTGCTTTAGATTGTAGAAATATTTTGGTATATGACTACTGACATTAACGTGATATGAATAATGTTATCTAAATGCTAACATTTTCCAATACGAATTGTGTAAATCTCAGCCTGTATGCACACCGTTACTCTAATATCTGGACATGATACTCATGCACACAGAATCACTTGTCTCATTTATGCTGTATTACAGTGACAAAAAGGCTTTGCAAGCTTCAAGGTTCAAGTTCCATGAAAAGGATAACTTAAAGGAACTGATACTATTATTTCTAAGAAAGTTATGGGGTTTTTTCACACAGAAAAAAAATGCAAATTTTCCTTACAGAGGTATTATCTATGTTGTCCCTATAAGCAAGTGTTTTCAGTGAAGACTCACAATCTGAATTCTATATATATTTATCTATAAGGAATATTAAGTTCAAGAAATCTGTAATATTTTTACATTGTCTTTTCCTTTTCTTCAAACCTCTACATTTCGTTCATAGGCATAATTTCACCAAGGCCACATCAGAGCTGAGTGCCAGTGTTTATCTCCATAGACATATTTGTTCTCTTGGAGTAGATATAAAACATAAGTCAACATCTGCTATTGAACTGTGAGTGAATTCAAACCTTGCCAGCATTCATGTTTGCCAGATATCAAAGAAATGGCAAGAAGTAAGCAGAGATGGAAAAAGATGCAAGGGAAAACTACTCTTTTAAAGTAATTTACTTAAGAAGTTTCAAGTGCCTATGCAGAGCATTTTGCTCTGACTTCAGAAAGTTGTAATTCAGGTTTTTTTTTCTCATAACTCTCCAAATAATGAAAGTGTACGGAACTGAAAGACTTTTAGTTCCCAAAGCAAGTGTTTGCATTAATTTAACATGGTTTAATGAAGACACATTAAATCACATCTTTCTTTGAAGATTCCCTGGGAAATCAAACTTTAGGTAAGGTACATATTTTCCAATATATAATGTTCCCTTATATGTTCCAATATATATGTACTTCAGGTATCTGATGATTTCGATTGCTGTTCATTTTACAATTGATTCTCTGTTGTTTGTAATGCAAAACTGACTATTGAAGTCATCTCACAAAATGACTGAAACATATAAAAATAGAATAAAACCAAAAAATTATAAATAATGAAAAACTAATAAGGAAGAATGAATATTTCATTCTGTCATGAATGATGTAATTACTACAGGATGGAATCATTGCCAAATGTATGTCTGAATACAAAAAAAGATGCAAATTCATCATATGATTAGGTGCTGATTTATTTCTCAAAATATAAGGATGTCTAGATACCCCTACAGTTACACAAATAAAAGGGACTCCATTAAAACTATAAATCCACCTAGTTCACTAATTCAAATTACTATTTTCTATTCATGTGGGTCTTCTATATTTTCTTAGTTGCAGAAACAATTCAGCTGTAATGTAGAGATAATAAAGAGTTGAAGTGTTTTATAGTAAATGGGAAAAATGGGAAACACAAAATGAACAGAAGATTATAAATACAAAGTTTGAACAATAGAGAAGAAGAAAAAAGCAATCTGCTGAAACTCTTGGCTTGGTGGGTTTTTTGTTGTTTTGGAATAAAAAGGTAAGGGTTTTCTCTCTTTTAAAATAAGGAAGCAAAAGTATTTAGTGTTTTAATAGTATGCAATTTATTTTCTTCTTTTATTTTTTTTTTTACTCTCCTTGGGTGATAACCTGAGTTTGTTAATAGATTGAGGGGCCTTAAATTCCAGCAGATAACATAAATGTTAGTCTCAAAAAGAGGAGTTTGCTTTAGCCAACAGACCTTGTGAAAAACCTAAAATAATACCTTAATTTCACACCTGTGCTTCACTTCTCTTTGAAGGATAATTGCTTGCCAACGTCACTCATGGATGAGCATCAGGTCATGTCAGCCAACGCCAGACACATTTTTGCCTCAACTGACAATGAATCTGAAGAAGGGATGTTGTCATTCTGTTATGTCACTTCCACGGGAACATGAAGAAAATTGCTTTGTGGGGAGTAACACCACACAGGCCTGCCCGGCTCTAAGGCTTTCTTTGTTAAAACATGAAGAGAAAAGTTGTTTTGTTCCCTTGGTTACAGGACAGATTGTTACTATTCAGAGTGAGGCATCCCATGAGAGGTACACAGCGAATACTCCTACACTGGCTGATCCTCCATCTGGGTAGGGAACATTAGCAACACATCATAGGGGCTTTGAGAGGAGATCCTATAGTCTGGAAAAAATGAGTTATCTTGCTGTCATGTTACCCAGTTCTGGATTGGAAAACTGTAGTCAGGAAATCCAAAATGTGCTAAAAGACTCAGTTTCTGGTTTTCTGTCCACTTAAATAATCCTGCACAATCTAAAGGCTTTAAGTCCTCCTGTCCCAGAGCTGCTAAAGGAAATCATCAAGTTTTGGCATTCAGTTTTATCTTGAAACAATTCCTATTACGAGTTTCACTAAAAAGACTGAATGGGCAGCAATCAGTTTTGTTTTTAATGGAGATGTTCATGTCTCCAAAACATAACACATTTTAGGATCACTGGAAAATAAGGAGTCAAAAGACTCAGTATTTATCTTACCTTTATCTGGTTTAGTTTCATCACCACTCAAGTTCTTTTCAGCTTTTTCTACTCTGTTTCTAGCCTGCAGAAGATCTCTTACTCTGATTACTCCTATGCAGGTGACATCAGCCTCGCTGTTTCTGCTTCTTTCAGCTGTTATCTTTCATCATGAACTACAATGGTGAGCTGAAGTACTAACTTTTTGTTGCAAGAGCTTGTAAATTTTCCTCTCAGATCTTCATTTCTATTTAGATATTTGGACAGAAGTTGCAGCAAAGCAAATAAGAATGAGTTTAAAATGTTCCTGAAAAACTTTTACAGCAAACCACGCTTCTTTCTGTGCTATAGCTCACTCCCCAAGAGCTTCTTGGATACATGTGCATCATTACTCTGAAGTCTAGGTCTAAATTAACAGCCTCACTTCTTAAATGTTAATGGGTACGAAGCATCATGCTATGAGGCTTCATCAGGAGTTAGCTTCTGTGACCACCTTACACAGTACAGGAAATTAAGGTCCTTCAGTTGAAGCCTTGCCAAGTAATTGATTTTAGCAGATTTTGTCTGTGCAAAGGCTGAGACACTCTTTAGGACACTATCAAAAGAAATGTTATTAAGAGTGTGTGGCAGAACATAAAGCTGTATTTACAGAATGTTTAAGCTTTTAGTAAGCTGTGCATGTCAGAAGGAAAAAAGCAGGACAGGAAGAAGCAGAACATGATGGAGAAGAACATGACAAAATGTCCGAAGAATGTAAACAATGTCTTGTGGTATGCTGTGGCTCTGAGATATTGGTATAAGCAACCCCTGAATAACATGTGACCATTATTAAGTTTGTCTAATTGGCTGTATTAAACCTAAACAATTATGGACTATAAAAGGTACATGAATTTGTAATAAAGAAGAAACTCCATTTTGCCCACTGTATAGTGTTGTACATAGTCTTTCTTTCTGTGACCTCCTGAAGCACCATGACTCTGAGGCTCTATCCTTTTTGTCATGGCTGTGATTTCAGAGGGTCCTATATCCAGTGCTGCCAAATTGACCAGTGCCTGTTTTAAGGGACAACCACAACTGCCACAAGAGTGAACATTCGATTTTAGGAATTGCATAATATTTATGATTAAATAGTTTTATGAAGATTTCTCTGTGTTTTCTTTAAATAGGTGCAAGCAATCAGATAAAATGAAACAAAGGTTTTTAATAAGCAAACATATGTAACTATCATTTATAAGTATCACTTCTATAACAATACATGCTATTTAGGTGTTTACCTTTGTACATATTTTCATATGTGTTAAGCACTATGTTATAACCCTTTTTACCTTTTGTTTCATTTGCACAACTTTTGGTCTAAATTAGACTAACATAAAAATATCACAAGTGTTACCTCAAATATTTTGTTCAAATCTAATCCAAGAATTTCCTTTGGAAAACTACAAATGAAGTTGGAAAAATACTGCTATATCTTAAAAGATATTTATATTACAGCATAGCAAATACTTCCTATGTTTTTTTAAACTCACATCCTTCTGACATCAGAGACAGTATGTTGTCTGTTGCACTTTTTGCAGTGAAAAAAACTGGATCATTTTGGTTTGGTCGGGTGATTCATGTGTGCTGTGAATGCTTGAAAAGCATGGTCAGAAGAAGTGATGCACTTCCACAGCATTTGCTGTGGAGCACTTTCAGGGAACCCAGCCAGGACCTCTTTTTCTTTGCTTCCTGAAGAAGAATATCTATTCCATAGCTATAGAAATTGAGGCTAAATGTCGGTTTTCTTCAAGGCAGTATCCCTATATTTAATAAACAGCAAGTACAGAAAATTTTCACTGTCAAGGACACTTTTTAATTGATGAGGGTAGGGCACAAATTCTTTGCAATTACTTTTTTGCTTTCCCCTTCTACACCTGGTCCCCCCTTGGAGGCAGCAGTCATGCCTTCAAATCTCCTTTCTATGTGACATTGACAAGCCTCTGAAATTTACACGCGGCCAATACTAGTTTAAATATAAACATTTAAAATTGAAAGGAAAAAGAAAATATAACATTTTTGGTATTCAAATGGTTTTGAAAGTCAATAGTTTCATCTGATAAAACAAAAGGCATTATTAACCTACTGTATGATCTTTTAAAAAACTTTCTGAGGTAGTTTGATTGTAAATATGACAGAGAAAAAATTGCACTTTAAATACAAAGCAAAATATAATGGAAAAGAGATAACATTATACTGAGTACTGGTGACTGCCAATATTACTGATAAAGGTGAAAGAAAAATTTTGATTAACATATCTGACAGGAACTTAATCTGCTAATTGTAATAACATGTTATCTCCAACCAGAACTACAGCTTTAACTTGTGGAAAACTTTATTTCTTAACTTGATAATTTTGTGTATATGGTGTCATCTCAGAAACAGCAAAGAGAACTATGTCTACAGAACTCCTTTAAATATGTATAGTTCAGAATTTGAAATAAGTTTGAACAATTATCAACATTTGAGAGAGGTTTTTTTTGTGTGTTGTTTGTGAAACACAGGAAATAACATTCCCACAGACTTTAATTCATCATAAAAACCAGTGTCACCAAATTTGTGTTGCTTTTTGTTCCAACAGAAACAAAGAAATCCAGTGCAATTCAGAGTAACTGGACAGTGTATAGAAATATCCATACTAGCACAGCTTACTAGGAGTAATATAGTCACACTGGTGTAGAAATCAACCTGGAACTAATTAGTTGTGAGAGCCAGGGATGAGCTGTGCCAGACAGACATCTTTTTGGTGTGACTATTTTTGAGCTGAAGAAAATTAGCAACTCACTGAGAGACAGTCAATTATACTGTTTTGTCATTATTTCTTTGAACTCCAAGTTTTACATATTTACTCTGTCATGTAGTCTCTCCTTCCCCTTCTCTCTATTTTTCCACTGAGTCCATCAACTCTGAAGCTCCAGCAGCACAGCTGGAAATTCTCTTTTTCTTTCACAAAACCCAATCCTTCTTCTTCAGCACACAAGTCAGTCACTATTTGCAGATGTGCAACTGATAGAAATTCACATCAAAGTACATTTGTAAATAGTATAAGGGCTCTTTCACAGCGCAGCTGTGTAGACAGAAATCCATTGTGATGTGTCTCCGTTTTGCATTCCTCACTTTAGCACCGTTTTCATGTTACCCTGTATAGACCGAGTACACCACACTATGCCAGCAAGTCTGTGATAATGCTCTGACTTTTAAACCACATAGAACAGGTTTGAAGATGTAAAGCATTGTGGACTTATGCCTCTTGCAGCATGACAATTTCTAACAAAAATTATAATTTGAAAACATGATTAGTTATTCTGAAATGAACTTCACTGTGGAAGAGGCCTTCCTTAGGAAAATTGTGACTATTGCATTTTCATATATAATTGTCTTTCATCACGTTTTTTGTCACAAACAGACTCCTTAACCACTTACTGATCATGCATCTCTATTTTCATAAAATACGCAGGCAAATGCTTTGGTTAAAAAAAGGGGGGGAAAGCCTATTCATTATTTTATCTTGATCTTAATGATGACAGAATCTGAAAGTCACCTAACTGAATAAAGTATGTGTTGTGGGTTGTGACTTTGCTTTCAATAATCTGCCTTTAATGGGTGTTCTAGTAGAATCTCAGCAAAAGTAAATAATTCCACTTAAAATCTCCCTTGACCTCTTAATTGCTTAGAGAATTTCCATAACTTTTCATTTTAGGTCAGTATTCATCTGTATTTCCCATATTTTTGAGATATGCAACTGGGTGTATTTTTAAAATATTGTTTATTCTTCACCACATAAACAGCCAGTTATCTGATCTTTTTATCTACTGTATTCTTTCATTGAATGATCCACTTTTATCTGAAAAAGGCAGAAGCTCTTTTTTGGTTTGGTTTGGTTTGTTTTGGGTTTTCTTTGTAAAAAAGGAGGTCCAAGGAAGATCTCCCTTCTTTATTCAACACAATGTGGAACATTGTCACCAAGGGGGAGGAAAAGACTGAAATACTTCATGCCTTCTTTGTCTCAGTATTTAACAGAAAGTCTGATTATCCTCAGGGCAACCAGACTCCTGAGCAGGTAGACAGGGACAAGGAGCTGAATAGACCCCCTATAATCCAGAGGAAGTAGTTAATGACCTGTTGTGCCACTTAGACATTCACAAGTCTCTGGAACTGGATGAGATTCATCCTAGAGTACTGGGGGAACTGGCAGAAGAGGTAGCCAAGCCACTCTCCATGATTTGTAATCAGTGCTGAATAATTGGGGAGGTCCCAGATGACTGGAGGTTAGACAATGTGACCACAAGAGTGGTCAGAATGAGAACTAGAGACCTGGGGAACTACAGGTCTGTCAGACTGACCCCAGTGCCTGGCAATGTTATGAATCTATCATCTGGAGTGCCATTACATGGAACATATAGGACAACTAGGGGATCAGGCACAACCAGAGTGGGTTTTTGAAAGGCAGGTCGTGGTTGACCAACCTGACCTCCTATGAACAGGTGACCCACTTAGTAAATGAGGGAAAGGTTGTGGATGTAGTCTACCTGGACTCCAGGAAAGACTTTAATAGTCTCCCATATCATTCTCCTGGAGAAGCTGGCAGCTCCTGGCTTGAACAGGTGCACTCTTAGCTTAGTTAAAAACTACGCCAGGGAGTGGTGGTGAATCCAGCTGGCAGCTGGTCGCTAGTGGTGTGCCCCACAATTCATCATCAGGGCCTGTCCTGTTTAATACCTTTATCAGTAATCTGGATGAGGGCATTGAGTATACTCTCAGTAAATTAGTGGGCGACATGAAGTTGAGCTGGAGTGTTGATCTGCTGGAAGGTAGGAAGGTCTTGCAGAGGGATCTGGACAGGTTGGATCAATGGGCTGAGACCAAAGTTACGAGGTCCAACAATGAAAATTGTCAGGTCCTGCACTTAAGTCGCAAGTACTTCATGCAGTGCTACAGGACTGGGGAAGAGTGACTGGAAAACTGCCCGGTGGAAAAGGGCCCAGGAGTGCAGGTCAACAGCAGCTGAACATGAGTCAGCAGTATGCCCAAATAGGCAAGAAGGCCAATGGCATCCTAGTCTGTATCAGACATAGTGTAGTCAGCAGAACTAGGGAAGTGTACTTGGCACTGATAAGGCTGTGTGTCAAATCCTGTGTTCAGTTCTGAGCTCTTCATGATAGGAAGCACACTGAGGTGCTGGAGTGTGTCCAGGGCAGAGCAACGGAGCTGGTGAAGGGCCTAGAGAGTAAGTCCTGTGAGGATCGGCTGAAGGATCTGGGGTTGATTAGCCTAGAGAAGCAGAGGCTCAGGAGTGACCTTATCACAAACTGCCTGAAAGGAGGGTGTAGGAACGTGGGGTTTGGTCCCTTCTCTCAGGCAACAAGTGACAAGATGAGAGGACATAGCCTCTAGTTGTGTTAGGGGAAATTCAGGTGGGACATCAGGATGAATTTTAAACAAAGGTTGGACTTGACCTCAGAGGTCTTTTCCAACTTAAATAATTCTGCGATTCTTTCAAGAGGTAATGTGGAAGTGAAAAGAACAAAAGTCCTTGTTTGAGAATGAGCAAATGGCCAGAGAAATCCTAGTTACTTGGAAATAAATCTTGATAATTAGCTGGGAAATAGCCCGTGAAGTGCATACTAAGAACTTATGATGAATGAGATAGAGAAAAGACAGCTAATAATACTTGGGGGAAAAAAAAGGCAACATGAAAAACTGCTGAACTTAGAAAAAAATAGCTGTCGCAAGGCTTTTCTGTGATGGTGCTTACTGGTAGAAAATCAATATTTCTGTACCACAACTTTATATTCTCTGATTCTGAAAAATGTTATTTTAGTTTTTCTTTCTTTTTTCCCCCTTTTCTTCTTACTGCCCTTTTAAAAAGACTGTGGACCACACATATAAATTGACTGTTATTATTTATTCTGTCATTTATAATCAATCATCAATAAATCTCTTTCAGAATCTAAAAGTATGCGTTGTTGCATTCTTTCCACTTTAACATTGTAGACATACTGCACATTTGAGGATCTGATTGCAGTCATTGAAATGAAAACCAAAAATATGAGAAAAACGTATGTAGCAGCCCCCCACACACACTCTACCCCTTACTGAAGTTCTTATCAAACAAGAGATCCTTTGGTTTGTATAATGCTAGTGAGTGTTTCTGATAAAATATTCTTATTTGTACAATGAAAATATATGACTCTAGTGAGCAGGTTTGCCACTTTGAGTTGAGACTGTTCTTATACTTTTTGAGGTATGTAGGATAAAAAATAATTAGCTAAATAACCATCAAAATATGATATTTTACAGCTGTCTTAGAATATGCTTATAAGAAAATCATAAAAAACCCTATATAAATATTAAGAGCCAGGAAAACCAGTTCAAAAAGGAAATTGTCTTGTCAGTACAAGGTAGTGGTAGAACTGGAAAAGGATCCACACTTCATTCCTTGTCCAGTGCTCATATCACCTGAATTCATTGCTTTCATAGGCTAACTGCAGAAATAACCATTAGACTATCTAAGTATTAAGTTCTGCAGGGTTCTTCGATTGCCTAGAACATCAGTTTTGGCTCTTGGAACCAAGTTGGCATTTCAGCTGCCTTTCAGTGAAAAAAATAGCTCTGTGTTTTGAACATACATTTGCTCTACTGATAATACAGATTTGATTCTAGGCCATACAGCTATCCCTGAAGCGCTAGAGAAACTTGTAGTTTTCTGCAATGTAGCAACTATTGTGCTACTCTTGTGATGTATTGAAAAAGGGATGGAGTCTACATGCATTTTATGGATTTATGCGTTTCCCTGTCTCTATGTTTCAATAAAGCCAGATATGTTTAAATCTAGCAATTGAGGTCAAAGGTGTGCAATCCTATGGATCTCTATTTTATAATGTAAGTCAGTAATGGAAGATTTATAGATATTAAGTGAAAAAACCAAGAAAATCTAAGTGCAAAGATATGAAAAAGGGGAGGGGGGAAATTAAAAAAAATAGAGTAAGCCATTAACTATGCAATTGTATTCATGTTAATACATTATAATTGTGAGGAATGTCCTAGGAATTCAATTATAATTTCATACAATAGCCTATAACAATTTAATTAGATATCACTTAGCCTACAGACATACTATTAAAAAAATTAAACTATTAAAATCTGACCTTAATAATTCTATCTTGCTAGTACTCATTAGATCCAAATATAAGCTTGTGCATCACTAATATGCTACCTCCCACATCATGACTGCCTCAATCAAGAAAAAAAGAATGTCAGCTGTCATCAGGGCCTCCTTTCTGAGAGAAGCAGTGGGCTCGATATGCCAACAGAACTCAACCTGTGGGGAAGTTTGCTGCCTTCTTGGGGCTTGTGTAAGAGAAGTTGCCCAGAAGCTCTCTGGCCTGTTACACACTCTGTTATTCACTACTAGTTTTTCAGGTTTGGTGGTATAAACAAGTCTAAGGACAATCAAGAGGGACTAGCACAAGTAGTGATCCCCTCTATCCTACCAGTTGCAGGGAATGATTAGAGTGGAAACAGGCAAATCATACAGATGAATATCTCTCTCTGAGCCTGGTGACATCAGCAGAATTTTGAGGTTTTTGATCATGAGTCTGTTTGCACACATCAGAGCCTGCTGGCAAGATATTCCCCTGTGTCCTAGGGGAAAAAAAGATCTTTCCACAGGTGTTAACAGGTCTCATTGAGAGAACTTAAAACTCAGTTTGAAGGGGGAAAGGAATAAAATCAGGATCGCTGGAGATAAGCCTGGGAGCATGCCGCTTTCTGCAGGACAGGGTGTTAGTGGTGTCTTTGAGTCTGCTGTCTTGTTAAAAATAAGGGATGCAGACCTATGTAGCAGCAAGGATGCAAGGCTGCAAGATTTGTTGATGTGTTAGAAACTGTGGAATCTCCTGAAAATGGTTATGCTGGAATTAGAGCTTCTTTCCTTGAAAAGGCATCAGGAATTGATAACTGAACTAAAGTGCACCTACGTAAATTCATGCAGCATGAAGAACAAGCAGGAGAAACTGGAAACCATTATGAAGCAGGAAAACTATGACACACATACTTGGTAGGATGAGTGACACAACTAAGAGTGCTGCATTGGATGCTTGCAAACTCTTCAGATGGGATAGACAAGGAAGGAGAGGTGGTGGAGTAGCTCCCTGAATGCTAGGGAGTGTTTTGACTGTCTGGAGCTTAATGGTATTGATTATAGGATTCAGTGTTTATGGGTAAGAATCAGGGGAAGGCCAACAGGGCAGAAAACCCTGGTGGGAGTCTGTTATAGACCATCCAACCAGGATATAGAGGCAGAAGAAGTATAAGCAAATGGGTGAAATCTTGTGATTTTCTCATGGAAACTTCAACTTACCAAATGTCTGCTGAAAATACAACAGAGTCAAGAGGAATGTGTTTAATTGATTCCTGGAGAGTGTCGAACATAAGTTCCTGGTGTCCTGATGGAGCTGCTGTTTATGAATAGAGAAGTTAATTATAAAAATAAATTAAAATTATTGGTTATTTCAGTGATTTTATGAGCTGTATATTCTGTCAGATCCTTTCCCTGTTTGTATTTCTTCTTGAACATACGTGATTTTTTATATCTCTGAGAATCTGGACCATTATCAGCCCTCCAAAGCAGTACTTGATAGGATAAAGAATATTACATTATCCTAATGCATAGTATAAGTTTCGTTTGCAGATTTGAGTAAATGAGTACTTAAGGCTGAGAAACAGTGAAAAGAGCAAAGGTACTCTGATATGTCCAGTGACCCTAGAAAATAATTGAAATAAGTATCAGTCTTATTTTAGGTACAAACATGATGTGTTCTTAGTCTTTCCAAACCATATGTACAACCCCATTATATCATTATACCATTTTCTGCTGTACTCTTCAAACTGGCTTTAGCAACCTTCAACTTCAAAACTTAGCAGACTACAACTTTCACATCACAAATTTGTAAAATAATCAGAATACTACAAATTATTCTTGTTTTATGCACAACAATTCTCTCAAATCACCTCATGCATCAATGAAGCCTACATAGCCCAAATGGTACACACATCAGAGCTGGAGAACTGCTGTCACCACAGATGCTAAGATATAGCTTTCAGATTCCCATTTTTCTCTGCTTGTGTATTAAGACACCATATTTCGAAAAAAAGGAAAAGCTTTTTTTTTTTTTTTTTCCCCCACTCTTTGTTTGATTACTCCCTGGATGAATGTACTTATAAACATGCCTTTTGCTATATTTTTCTGCATTTGATCACCGCCTTCTGACAAGGAACAAGTAAGAAGCATATAAATTTGCTACAAATTTTGGCTTTCCTCAACTGTTCAGATCATTTTCTTATAGGTGTTGAAAGTCTCAATTTAGATATGAGATGTCATTGAACAAGACTTTCAGATTATGTCTGTGGCCAAATTAAAAAAAAAAAGAATAGATAAAGAAGACAAGTCTTGGGAAATTTCAGTTACCAGATTCCATGCACTGAAAATGCTGCCGTCTGAAAAAGGGATCAGTAAAAGAAGACAGGAGGGTTGTGAGTCTTGTTGATATGTAGCTCATACTAGAATTTAAATGCAAGCTGTTTAAATAAGGTAGGAAAATGAATGCTAAAATTGGTGGGTAATAAAAATGAGGAAACTATAATGGAAATTTTTAATAACATAATTCTTATTTAGTTATTGAGAAGAAATGTTTTTAAGTGATTATGAACTTGTATGACCTACAGCAGAAGGGAGAAAAGAAAAATACACATGAAGTTAATAGATTGTATTTAGAGAATACTCCTGCTAAATTTACTTTAATGAATCTTTTTGGTTTTTTAACATAGTATATGAAGACGTTAATAGAAATTCTTATTTGAAGAGATTCTTATTAGAAGAGATTTAATATGGAGCATAGTTGTCCAGTTGAATTTTGCTATAAGTAATGCACTGAGGTAATTTCAATAGAAGTAAAAAATTGTGTATTAAAATAGTTTGCAGAAGATATAGTAGTTTTGTGTTAATGGAGTGCCATACAATATTGGATTTTTAAAAATGTACTCATAGGTGACTAAAAGAAATTCATATATGCTAACAATTTAAAAAAATCCCAAAACACAAACATCTAAATAATTTTCTTGCAAATCCAGTTACTTAGATTCTACATAACAGAAAGATGAAAAAAATTCACTTTAATTCATAGATATTGATGGTCTTCACAATTTTAATATTGTCCATATAATGCAATAAAATCTAGCCAGACAGTTCCTTCAGTTTTGACACTGGTCTACCAAAAATCTGGAATGGTTTGGGTGCTTCAAAGTTCTTTAAGGTATCATTTAACAAGTATAAATTGTTCTTTTATCTATTACTCTTAACAATACATATCTTGTGGAATAATGAAGTTAAAGATTTGTCCATATTTCTTTATGTGTATCCTAGGATGTTTAGTAATGTAAAATACTATATTAAATTATTTCAATTTTGATGTATGCTCATTTAAAGAATGAGCAGGTTTGCAGCGGAAAAGCAATATAGGACATGAATTCACATAAAATTAAGCATGATTTGTCTTGCATTATAGACCTACAAAGAAGATGGTGAATAAATTAGTATTGTTAACGATTTTTTTTGAAGCTTAACAAAAGTGCCAGTGTCCAAAGTTAAGGAAAAAATTATTAACGAAAAAGCAATAACCCTGTAAATAAAGGGCAGCTTGTAAGTTATACAAAAGCAATTTTAAGCTGTTGTTCCACCCTTTAAATTTTAAATTATATGTTATATGCTTTTACGTATAGTATATATATTTTTACATATATATATACACAGTATAAATACAGTATTTATATTTTAAATTATTGATACTTCCTTGAAAATGATAGAAAAGAGCAATAAATTCCTCCATATTATCTGCTGCAGAAACCATATTTAACTGATGAGTTAATAAAAAGGTAGTTATTGAAATAAATGCTTTATCTTGCAAAAAGTCATTTAGAAAGTAACTTTACCATGGCACTACATTTTTAGTGCAGCTAGAGGTGGAATTTTAATGTATTTATTCTGGATGACATATTGTGATAACAGTAAGAATTTGGAAGAATGATTTTCTGAAAACAAAGACCTGCTTTGATTGATCTGTGAGTCAATGTACTGAAAAACAAAAGATATATTGAATTTTTTTAAGGACATTTGCTTTATTGATACAAATTTTTCTTTGATTCTTAAATAGAAATTGGTCCTCTTATAGGTACTTTGTAGTGCATAGCTGACTTGGATTACTTCAGAAGGATGATTAGAAGAGATAAATTTACGTTTTTGTTTGTTTACTCATGTAAAACAAAGGATCTAGATCTGCAAAGATTCCTAACAAATTCAAGCAATGTTAACAGTCTTGTGTCCTTTCATTCTGTTTTTATATTAGATAGTCCTTTATTTAAAATAATGCATTTATACAAGAATTTGATTTTTACTAAAAATAGTTGCCACTCCCTTTTTTGTGGCAAAACTCATGAAAGAGGCCTCATATGAATTCTTGAGGCAAAAAAATACCTAGAAAGTGACCTTAAAATAATTTTATCAGTATATTTCAAAATTTCATATAATTTTATATAGATCATGTATTTTTGGTAATGCAACATATACTTTCAAGGCATGATTGTAAAGACAACTCTGTCCTTCTTCTTGTCTGAAACTCCAAAGATGCCTCTGGATGTGATTCTGCTTGGATAAAACTAAGCTATAAACTCAAAAAACAGTAATAGATCTAGGAGAACATAATTCCATATATGTTTTTGAGACACTGAATCAGTAAAAGTATTATTTTATTACTGGGTCAGAACTCACTGGTGTACATGTGAGTGGAGAAGGGCCCAGGATGGATGCGACAGGCCTGCAGCCTCATGCAACTCACATAATACACACAGTGGGGCCAGAACTCACACAGAGTAGCTCTCAGTCAGAAAGGCAGCCTGGGAGCCCACCCACACCACGTCCCCCAGAACTCTATCTCAGTCTCTCATTGGATATACCACCTCTCACTCTTCCTTGGAGCCACAGTGTGGTCAGTGTACTGGAGGTGGGAGGGTGGCCACGCTGGCCGGACCACATAAAAACTGCAGCACACACACTGCATCTCCTCTTTTTTCTCCAGATCTGCCATCACCATGTGAAAGATTCTCAGTGATAATCTATTTTTTCTTATTCTTCTACTTGTATGTACTCTTCTCTTTTTCTCTATTTTTACTACTTTATTCTCTTATCTCTTTTCTTCTTTTTAGTGTTTTCTTAATATTCTGGGTAACTTAAAACTGGTGGGCGGTATTTTGCAAAGTTGTGTGGTTTGATGTGTGCTGGGTGCTTTGTGGAATGGTCTACCTTGGTTGTATGTTTCCCCTTTTAAACTTTTGCCAAAATGCTTATTTTCTCACTGAAGTAAAAAAAAAACCTCTTGGGAAACATATTCAGCATTCTCTCTTTATGTGATCACAAGGCTTTGTAAAAGTTTGGTGGGCAAAACTTTTAGAGCCTTATATATTTTTAAAAAATAAAATTCTCCAGTGAGCACGTGGCTTGACCTGGGATCTTACAATGTTCTCTGGCAGGCATGAGTGTTTGGATTACTTACTTTTGGTTGTTTTCTACAAGTCTAGTGATCCTTGAACATACAGGCAAAACACTAAAGTCCGGGTAAAAACTCAAAATACATCACAAAATCTAAGTTGATACTGAGAACAAATCTAAAATTCAGTCCTTGCTTCTGTGAAAAAAATCCAAACATACAAGCTGCGGAATCAAGGGATGCAGAGCAGACCACAGATAAGGACTTGAAAGAGGTTCTGTGGCTGATTGGATTAGAGCACTGAGATGAAGACACATCACACCACAAGGGGTCTACAAAAATAGAAAGGCTGCCCCCTTGAGGTCTGTGGCGCCAGGGGTATGAAGGGACTTTGATAAGAAGATTTTAACACCTGGAAAACAGATACCTATTAACCTAGGACTGAAAGGCTGTAGAAAAATACCAACTTCTGTCCTCTGAGTTTGTATCCTATATAAACCTCTGTCCCCTTCAAATAAAGGCTTGTCTTCTCACATTCTCCTGAGGGACAGTCCATGTGATCTGTTTGTTGCAACAAGCTCTCCCTGTTTCTCAGCATATTTACAACTGGGGTTTTCTATATGCATTACAAAGGAGGTGATGTGCTTTGCTCTTGGAAGAGATACAGTTAAACGTGAGGCAGATCACAACAGAGAACTGGAGTGAACAGAAAACTTCACAATGCTGAAGGATGGAACTATTTTTCAGTCTGAGCTAAAAAAGCTTCCCTTCCCTTCCCTTCCCTTCCCTTCCCTTCCCTTCCCTTCCCTTACCTTACCTTACCTTACCTTACCTTACCTTACCTTACCTTACCTTACCTTACCTTACCTTACCTTACCTTCCCTAACCTTTCCTCCCCTCCCCTCCCCTCGCCTCTCCTCACCTTTCTTTTCTTTCTCTTTTCTTTTTCTTTCTTTCTTTTTCTTTCTTTTTTTTTCTTTTTCTTTCTTTTTCTTTCT
>VXBA01002136.1:351765-384151 GCA_013399895.1 Serilophus lunatus | reverse complement strand
TTTTCTTTTTCTTTTTCTTTTTTCTTTCTTTTTCTTTTTCTTTTTCTTTTTCTTTTTCTTTTTCTTTTTCTTTTTCTTTTTCTTTTTCTTTTTCTTTTTCTTTTTCTTTTTCTTTTTCTTTTTCTTTTTCTTTTTCTTTTTCTTTTTCTTTTTCTTTTTCTTTTTCTTTTTCTTTTTCTGTTAGATACATACATTATTTATGTCATTTGTTTTCTACATTATATTGAAATAGAAGATATATCATGGCAAACAATGCAATTACATTGGTGGCAAGCAGTAACAGCGTACTTACTGTACAAGTTATCACAGTAGCTCCTAATAATACCATCTTCTCTGTTCCATAAAAAGGAGCTAAATGTAGAAAATTTGTGACAAATTTGTGATTTCTTTGAACAAAGAAATAGCTGACTCACTTCCACTGTGTCCTACTTATCTGTAAACAGAATCAAATACATTATTATCGAAAAAGGAAAAAAACAAAAACTGAGAGTAAAGATTATGCAGTCTTTATGTACATATTTATAGTAATTTTATGTTAATTTATACAAGATTGATGAAATGTGCACTCTCGTACCATATCTTTTATCATGAGTCTGGTTAGATTAAAGAGGTTGCAACCATGAAGCCTGCAGTGGCAGAAAAATACTAGCACAGAGAAGAAGCCCAGTAAGAGGATTGTATTTAAGTTAATTAGATTGATGCTGTAAGGGCCTCAGATAAAAAAATTGAAAAACACAGAGTGAAGGGGAGAAGCAGCTTTATTGGTCAAAGGCCGATGTTCCAAGGAGGAAAATCATAACAATCTTCCCATTTTTATTACATGCTGAGCACCCCTCCCCCATACTATCTAATTAAAGTCCTTCTTACTTCTGTGTTACCCCAACATCCAACTTAATTGTCCCTTATTACTTAAACCCGCCTATGTCCAGCCCCTAGTAGTCCTGGAAGCTTAACTCTATGTTTTGTCTTGTACCCCAGTTATCTACACACAAGAATATAAACACACAGGAACACAAGCTCTTCTAGCCCTTAATATTCCAAGTTACCCAGCTACCTAGCAAAAGTGAATTCTCTAAAATATTGAGCATACCCCTTAAAGCATCAATATAATGCTAGTTGGATGCTCTAAAGTTGAAAACAAAGGGCTTAGCTGTGTCTCTTCAAATACCAGAATTCAGAAAAGGACATGGTAAGTTACTATCGTTTATTGTTTTTTCCCCCTCTGTCTGCATGTCCCCTGACTTTATTCGTACACAGAACTGGGAGAAAAGTCTTTCTCATCAGGGTGATAAATAATGTGGCAAAATGGGCTGCCTAATGAGATTTGTACAAGAGGAACCAGGAGCTTATCTTCACTCTGTGTGAGGACCTATGATGCATTGCTACTCTGGAGGGAGAATGTTGAAAAGATCACTAATAATCTCAGCTGTATACTGTGTTATATACTCTGCTTTCCTGTTTGATCAGGCGCTTGGCGTTAGTGCAGAATTTTATCTCCAGTGCAAGTCAACTCTATCTTAGAAAATCAGAGTTTAAATATTCATCACTGAATCTAATGAAATGCTATCTTGATTTCAGTATGAGACATAATCTTTCTGAGGCCTTATGTGTCTACCAGTACTGCAGCAAGAGAGTTCTTCCAAGCTAGTGCTGCTTCAGTCAATTCTGAAGCAGCAGTAAAGCTTCTAAAATTGACTCCTTGGCCTCCACCAGCCTCGAAAACACCTACCAACAGTTCAATTAACAATGATGCATCTGAAGTGGTGATAAGACCAATGGGAAATTGTGTTCTAAATGTCCAACGGATAGGCAAAGTTTAGGTTTTCTCAGAGATGTAAATGGATGCAATGTTAGCAGCAATGACATGAGAATCAGGGGCATGGGTACCTTTTTTTTTTTTTTTTCCCTGAGGCAACAGAACTATATGAAGAACATTGTGATTTGTGTTTTCCTTGGAGAAACTTCAGATCCCAGTTAGAAAAGGCCCATAGATAAGCTGAACTTTTGTCTGACTGGGAAAGAAAAGACACAAAGCCCATCTATAGAATTAAGAACACAGTTTTAATGAATCCCCCAGCAAGTAAAATAGGCTTAAAGTGATTGTTAATTTGGTATTTACTATTGATCTGTGTCCAGAGCACATATGAGGAAAGTCATACCAATATTGATATTAGGGGATTTTCTAATACTGAGTTGTAATTATGACTAGTGGTCAGCTATAATCAGAAAATATTTTCATGAGTTACTTAAGCCACATGTGTTTTACTTTGTTAGCATTTCTTTTTTTTCTGCCATGCTTATTAGAAAAGGATTATAAAGCTCAGATAAAGCATGCTGTTATAGGCACAGCAGGTATATACAGCTATTATAGGATTGGTTTTTTAATTCAGGAAGCATAGTGGTCAGTAGGATGAAAGAGCCATTTCAGACTGACACTGTTATCCACACTAAGTTACACACAGAACAAAAAAAGAACTAGAATAACCTCCGGTATAAGAAATGGATATATCACAATTCAATATTGCAGATAGCTGTAAGAAATAAGAAGAATGATAGTGAAAGCCTGAAGAGAAATTTGGAAACATACAGAATAAAATATATATTAAAAGGAAAAAATATACTTCATTTTAAAAGAAAAGCAAACGTTTTACTGTTTGTACCTCAAAGTAGTAGATTTTTTTTCTTCTTCTGTAACAGGGACTGAAATTCATGCTAGGTTCATCTCTATCCATATTTTGTATTCACAGCCCAGAAGATCTGGAATAATATATGCTACATTATTTCCATGGGTAGTATAGTACCTAAGCTGATTTGTTCTCCTTGAAGCATAGAACTGATTTGATTCAGAATGTAACCTGAAGCAATTCTTGAGAAGAGTACAATTTCATGTTGCCTTGTATTATGGGTTTGCGGCTTCATTGAATATAATTTTTCATTTTGCACATTGCATTTACCAGGAAATAGAAGTACAGAAAATTATTAGTGGCTACCTTTTTATTTTTTGTGGTGTTTCTATCTGCTGTGCTGTCTTCAACCACTAATGGAAACAATTCATACAAAGCATGCATTTATTCTTACAAAGTTATATGTGCTTCTAAGCATGCTAATCTTTTCTTTACAGACACCAGAGCAAGCCAACAACAGAATGTGGCTAAATTAAAACTAGCGAGACAAAATTATGAATGTAACCTGCAATTTAACCTCAGAGTGTGCCTTCAGGAGAGGGTTTACTATTATTCCCTGCAAGAAAAACTATGGGGTTCTTTTAAAAAATGAAATTTTAAAGAGTTTGCATAACCTTTGCATTCATAACAATTAATGCACAGCCAAAATCCTGGGACAGATAGTCCTAGCAGTTCACTTGCTTAGGAAGAAAAAAATTGATGATAATAAAATACTTTCATCAGACAGTTGAGTAAGTTCTTGCCAGGTGATGGAGTTCAAAAAGGCACAGAAAGGACAAAAACTTTTTAGCACACAGTTCAACAATATAGTTGTAGCAGCATTGTTTCAGACTATAAAGATAGTACAGATTAAATCTAGTTTTGATACAAAGATTAAAGATGCAAGTGCAGTGACAGTAAATTTGGGGCTTCACATCAATAATTTAGGAAGAATGTCAAATTAGTTCTAGAAAACTAACAGCTGTAAACATTCAGGCAGGTTTCACTATGTATTGCTTGTAGTCTGTTTGGTTAAAACATTATCTAGTTGGTTAGGAAGGGTGAGGTTTTTAGGAGGCAGAAAAACTTGTATCTACCAAACTGAGTGAATCAAGTGCAGTCTTGATCCCATTTTATTTTTTCGTATTTCCACAGGCCAGGCACACTTTCAGTCCCAGTCTAAATCCAGTTGTTGAAGGCAGATCTACTCAAGCAGCTCTTACCATTTAGTACTGGCGCCAGACACAGACACAGACACAGACAAAGACAAGAGAGTGAGATTATGCAGAAATGCAGATCAAAAAGGATTTAGTAAGAAGGTAAGATAGACTGTAGAAGTCAAATGCACATCTTGGATATTTGAGTGTTCTGACCAACTCATTTTACGTTTGACCATCCCCTTTTATACCAATTTCTGCCTACCTCTCCTTTGCTTCTCCCCAGTCCCTTTCTTTTGCACAGTGCATCAGTTTGCACAGTCCTACTGGCCTGTCAACTTTTTGAATCCTCAGGTTTGCATATCTGCCAGATGCAAAACTCCTCTTTTCAGTTCCTTAGTAGCTCATCAGTAAGTGTGATTGATTAGATTGTCTCCTTGTCTTTGTCTCTACTGTGTTTGCCTGTCACTGTTTTGGCTATATTTTGTCCTTGACTTCTCTATTTTCCTTGCCATCCCCTTTGACAATGTCTTCAATCAGGTAGTCATCCTGAAATGAGCATTCCCATGTTCCACTGCCCTTACCAATGAGCACAAATGACCAGATTCAGTTCTTGTTACTGTCTACCTTATTTGCAGGTCACATTCATGTCTCTGTATTATCACAGAGTCACATAATATTCTGAGTTGCAAGGCACCCGCAAGCATCTCCAAGTCCAACTCTTCAGTGAATGACTACTCCAGGGATTGAACTCATAACCTTGGCATTATTGGCACCAGGATCTAACCAACTGAACTACTCTCAGTGTTATGCTCCTGTTTATGTCTTCCTTCTTTATTATTTTCCATTTTACGCTGAAAAGGTCTTTATTGTGATACACCTGGGAAAACAGACACCTCTGTTTCCCACACACTTAAAGTATTCAAAAGCCAACTAACCCAACACATACAGATCCTTTAGGACAGCAAACAATGAAGTGGAAGTTGTCTTTATGGTATGGTGTTTTCAGGAGATTAAGAGATCTATTTCCATTCCAGTGGTAATGATTTTACTTAGAACCACTCTGACAGAAAAAAGGACTCTGAAGGGTAGTTGAGGTCTAATGTTCAAGATAGCTTTTGCACATCAAAGAGCAAAGTTTACACTGATGGTATGGTTTAGGAATAATTTCAGTTTCAAAAAACAAGTGCAATGGTGTTGGTTATAGTGGGTTTTTTTGTTTATTTGTTGGGGGTTTTTTTTTGTAATTTTCCCTTTGTTTATAAAATCAGAAATTTTGTGTTAAATATTTGCTTCCTCCTAATAAAGAGTGGAACAATTTCTTAGTTCTCTAGAATTTTAAGAGGGACAAAATGTTATTTTCTCATTGCTAATCATCCCTACTCAAACACATATTTCTGTAACAGCTGGTCCCTAGAACTGCTTATAGAGCACGGGTCTGGGGATTTAAACATAAATGAAAAAGTCATCAGGAATCTGGCAATAGAAATTGAATATTTAAGGTTTGAAATATAAAGTTGACTAACTCAGCCATTTTAATATGCAATTTGGGGGCTTTTTGCTACATGCCTCAAGTGTATTTTCTTACAATAGAGTAGTATTACTGGCATTTTGATCACTCTACAGGGGTGTATTGGGTTTTCTGTGACCAGATTTTTGTAGCAGCAGGAGGGGGCTGAGGGGGAAACTTCTTCAAGAAGTTACTGGAATTTTCCCCATGTCCAGCAGAGCTGTTGCCAGCCGGCTCCAGGCTGGGCCCGCTGCTGGCCAAGGCCAGGCCAGTCAGCCTCTGTGAGAGCATATTTAAGAAGGAAGGATTAAAAAAAAAACCTGTTTAGGTGAAGATGGCTGCTGGAGAGGAGCAGAGTGAGAACTTGTGAACAACAATGCAGACACCAAGGTCAGTGGAGAAGGAGGGGCAGGAGATGCTCCTGGCGCCGGAGCTGAGATCCAGCTGCAGCCCATGGTGCAGACCATGGTGAAGCAGCTGTGCCCCTGCATCCCATGGAGGACCACAGGAGTAGAGATCCACCTGTAGCCCACGGAGGAGCCCACGCTGGAGCAGGTGGATGTTGAAGAGAAGCTGTGGCCTGTGAGGGGCCCGTGTATGAGCAGGGTCCTGGTAGGGAACTGTGGCCTGTGGGGAGAGGAGCCCCTGCTGGAGCAGGATTCTCCTGCTAGGACTTGTGGCCTGTGGGGGACCCATGCTGGAGCGGCCTGTACCTGAAGGACTTCACCCTGTGAAGGATGACCCATGTGGCAGCAGTGTCTGAAGAACTGTTGCCCATGGGATGGATTGTTGTCCATGGGATGGAGTGGTTTGTGAGAGGGATTGTCTCCTGTGGGAGAGAATCACACTGGAGCAGTTTGTGAAGAGCTGTCTCCCATGGGAGGGATCCCACGGGAATGCACTGGAAGGACTCCTCCCTAAGCAGTGGCAGGGACCAACAGATGACCGTAACGCCCCTTCCTGTCTCCCTGCACCACTGGGGGAGTGGAGGTTAAACATGAAGAAGGAAGCGGTGGGAGGGGAAAGGTGTATTTTATTGTTTCTCACTCTTTATCTCTGAACTTGTTAGTAATAAATTTATCCCCACACGGAGTCTGTTTTGCTTGCAATGGTGATTAGCAAGGAATCTTTCATGGTCCTTATCTTAACTTGTGAAGCCTTTCGTTATATTTTCTCTCCTCTGCTGTGTTGCTGAGGGGAGTGAGAGAGTGGCTATAGTTGGGCCCCTGGCATCCAGCCAGGGTTAAACCATTACAAGGAGGAAGATAGGTATAAACAGGAAGGAAGTGTTTTATCTGGAGAAGTTTTACTGAGAAGGCTCCATGGTGTTAACACATCTAAGCAAGTCTGTTAATGTTAAGAAGGAAATACTAAACTATAGCATGGAAAATTATGGAACTGGCCAATTGTCAGTCTTCCAGAGGCCTTTGTGTGAAAAGATGTCCTTTTAGTAAGGGTTTGTGACTGTCATTTTCTGTCAAACTAATTGATTTACTCCTTCTTTCTATAAGATGGTATAGAACCTCAGATGTAAAGGTGATAATTTTTCTATAAACATTTAACTCTGGTTTTCTGCACATCACTGTCATGTGAAGAGGGGGAAAAAAAAAGAATTTCTGTCCTATTGGTATTAATATATTTTTGAGGGTATCAGTTCTCCCCCTGGAAGAGAAAGATCTTTAATGGCTAAAGCAGCCTATTAGCATCTCCTTAATTGAGACACTTCACTGATAGATTCGCTGAATTTGGGTGGGGTGTCAGATACCTTTTTTCAGAGACTTCACTTAAATAATGAGTGAAAGAGTGAAACCCCTCAGTGAGACACCTCCAGGTGTTATTTTGCCATTGAAAAGAACTATCAGCACAGCAATACCATGGACTAACTCTGATCAGTTCACAAAATATCAAGTTTATTAATACCAAATTTTGACAATTTAAGATGGTTCAATATGTCTTTGGTAATATTTTAACTACAAAAATATATTGAGGCTATGTAATATATAAATAGTGTACAGGCAGTCTACCAGCAGAATACACCCACCAGCTCAAAGCTATTTAATATCAAACAATTCCACACTAGAGTAATATAACAGGAGTATCCACATTAGGGCAAAATACCCACACAAGGAAACTTAACAGCAAAACAAACTTAACCACATGACAAACTTAACAGTAAAACAAACCAAACAGCAAAATACACTTAAAACTTAGCAGCAATGCAACCATCTGAGAGCAAAGCAAAATACGAAGTATTGTGGTGGTTTGACACCACTGTTTTAATTAAAGGCTAGCTCAACAGTGGTGAGAAGACTGAACAGAATGTAACAACAGAGAAACACTTTGTCTTGAGCTCGACTAAAGAAAAACACAGTTTAAGGGAACTCCAGACTTAATACAGAATTAAACCCAACAAAAACCACGCGAAAGGGAAAAAAAGAAAAAAAAAAAGGAATAAGGGAACTGCTTTCAAAGGCCAGGGAGGCTGGCCAAAGAGAAACAGTGGGAAGGGAGAGCCACTTCCTTCTTCTCTCTCTCTGGTGGTAGCCAACTGCCAACCCCTGGAATCTCTGAAAAACACAACAGAGTGAAAGGTTCCTCCCCCCAACCCGGGATGTTATTTTGGGGAAGCCTTCAACCTGCAGTTGTGCTGGATTGGCTCCGATGCCGATGGGGGATGGGCGGAGCCATGCCACAAGGCCTGGGAGTCGGAGAAGAGAAGCCGTGCTGCTGCTCTCCAGCTCTCTAGGAAGCCAAAGAGAGTGAACTTCCGATTCCTCGGGCTTTTAAGCTCTCCAAGTCCTGCGCGAGTCTCGTGGTCCTTTTCCCGGTTTCACCGCTTCGGATTGGCCAGCGGTCTGGGCTCCACCTCCTCCTTCGAGGTTCCCAGCTCCAACAAAATGGCGGTTCCCACCAAAATCTGTGATTCGACAGCTCCCCGGCACCATCTTTTGCCAGCCGCGGGATGGCTGCTGCCACCCAGGGCTCCTGCTGACCATGGGCACCCTCGAAAGGGGTGTCCAGGACTGACTGGGGCCACAGGAGCTGCCCGAGTAGCCATCGCCCCACAATGCCGCACAGGGGCTGCTCCCAGGGGTGGCTCGGACCACCAGAACCCCCTGCCGAGCTCCCCATGGCAGTGTGGGGGATGGCGTGGCCACCAGAGTGCCTCCTCGGCGGCGTGGGGCTGCTCCGTGTCAGGACGGACCTGCAGGCTGCGGCTGCCACCACAGCCCACCGCCATTGCCCACCGCCGACACCAGCCGAACTCGCCCTGGCCCTGCCGCCCGCATGCGCTGCAGGGAGAGGGGGGGAGGAAACCTGCACACTCCCAGGGCTGGCCCGCACAGCCAAGCCAGGGCTGTGCTGGAGCTAAACCATGTCCCAGGGAAAACCAGCGGTGAGTTGGGGAAGGAAGCGAGGGAAGAAAAAAACCTGAAAAAGAACAGGATTTATACCAAAAATGGGGGATCCCTTCCCCTTTCCCTCCCCCCTCCGCTCCCTCTAAGAACCCGCCAGAACCCCCCTGTGCCCCCCTCTCCTTTCAAACCCCTACAAGTATAAAAAAGAATGAAATCAAAACAACTTAATAATTGTTCTCCTCGAGATGTCACAAGTGGAGTGGAAGGAAAGAGAGACATTTGTCAGTTACCTCTGCGAATATTGACAGAATTTCTCCTTGATTTTTCTCTAGGTTCCAATCTCTTTTTTTTTCTCTTAGGCAAGTTTGACAGTCAGGCAAATACATTTTTAGAGTGTTAGATTATTGCTATGGGATAGACAAAGGATGAGTCATAGGTCCAAGGATCACGGCTGGCTTCATACATCTGGGATGTCTTGGAAGAAAGACTAGTGGTATCTCCATATGATTCCCATTCTTCAGTTAATCTTGTTTCACTCAGAAGCTTCCTACCTTCCTCCGAACATCTCCCCAGGTGCTGAGGTCTTCCATGAGTCCATAAAGAGCTTATCTCTTCTTTTGTGACTTTATCTATCTCCCTGCAATTATGAAATTTGGTCATAAGCATTGAGTAAAACAACTAAAATATCTGGAAAGCTTATACCTGTTCACCTGGCACCTTGAGCTTGAAATTAAATGTCAGATATAATGACAATATTTTAAGTATATAACCTCTTTTTCTGAAAACATGTGACTTCTGTTCTTTTTATTATTAACATTTGATAAGCAATGAATGTCCCTGGGCCTGCAAACAATGAGTATAAATTTAATGTTATAATTTGAACAGCCTATTTTGAACAGCCTTCTTTTCAGAGAAGACCTTTGGAAGGAACTTCCTAAGGTCATCTAGTCCAACCTCCTATGAAAAATAAGCTGGAGACTACACAGGACTCTAACCAGTCCAGTTATGAGTATTTTCAAGGAAGGTGATTCCAGAGCCACTATGCAACCACCTCCTATATCTGAACACCTCAGAATGTGAGATGTGGCATCTTTACATTTCAAGTAAAATGTGTGGTGGTTTTATTAATTTATCTTATAATGTGCCTCTCAAAATGCAGAAGAAGAAATATTTTGAAGTTTAATCTGGATATAGCAACACAATTTATTTAATGTTTTTCTGCTGTTAGCTGAGGTGAGGGTAACTCATTTTGTGTATGAGATAAAACCCAGTCAAATAAACCCAAACTGCACCCCCACTACTGATGCTTTAAGGGGTATGCTTAATATTTTAGAGAATTCACTTTTGCTAGGTAGCTGGGTAACTTGGAATATTAAGGGCTAGAAGAGCCTGTGTTCCTGTGTGTTTATATTCTTGTGTGTAGATAAGTGGGGTACAAGACAAAACATAGAGTTAAGCTTCCAGGACTACTAGGGGCTGGACATAGGTGGGGTTAAGTAATAAGGGACAATTATATTGGATGTTGGGGTAACACAGAAGTAAGAAGGACTTTAATTAGATAGTATGGGGGAGGGGTGCTCAGCATGAAATAAAAATGGGAAGATTGTTATGATTTTCCTCTTTGGATCATCGGCCTTTGACCAATAAAGCTGCTTCTCCCCTTCACTCTGTGTTTTTCAATTTTTTTATCTGAGGTCCTTACAGCATCACTACCACTGAGGAGCTGCCAGCACCTCCTGAGCACCAATATGTACTTACACTTCTGTCTGTCTGTCTGTCTGTCTGTCTGTCTGTCTGTCTATCTATCTATCTATCTATCTATCTATCTATCTATCTATCTATCTATCTATCTATCTATCTATCTATCTATCTAAATACATACATATATATATATATATATGTAAATATATATATATATTGCATAATAAAATTGGTGCTGCCTCCAATTGGTTTTGCCTCATAAAAATAGTTTTAGTCCTTTATCCAGGAAAATATTCTTCAAATATGCAAAGTCAGGCCACAAATAATCTAACCTCTTGTTTCCAACATACGTGCAGTAGGCATTTTGAATGTTTCTAAACACAACAGCCCATGCTTATTTTAATAAATAAATGTTAAAGAAAAATTATTCTAGTTTCTTTTACAGCAGCTTTTTAAGATTTTTATTTAATCCTCTCCTCTGCTTTGTCTCTTGTGTCTTTCAGTTTTGACAATCATGATATTTTTGAAAATATTAGATAGAAATTTTTGAGTTAGAAATCTAATTCAGCAACACTGATATTACATGGATCACACAGTTTCAAATGGTCATTATTCTGCTAGAAAAATTCATGTACTGAATATATTAAATTTTTAAAATTCACTTCTCACAAAAAAAAAAATACTAGCTCAGTTTATTTAATTGCAATTTTAATTAAGAGTTAGCCAGAACTTAGCCTGGGGAAAAAAAATCAAAAGTTTGACCTATAAAATTTTTAATTAATGAAATGTACGAGCCTTAGGAAATCCCTTGGCAGTAAAAAAAAAAACAAACAGAAATAATTCGGACTCCTTACCTTAAATAAACTTAAAATTTGTAAATAGGGAATAATGTCAGGAAGTAAAACTCTCTGAATTATGGATACTTCAGTGTGAACGTTTTTCAATGGACTCTCAGAAGTCCATAGGGTAACCAATGTTATTTAATATTATCACTAATGACACAGGTCATGGGATCAAGTGCACCCTCAGCAAGTTTGTAGATTACACCAAACTAAGCACTGTAGTTGACACACCTGAGGGATAGGATGACATTCAGAGAGAATTGGTTAAGTCTGAGAACACATGGGAACCTCATGAGGTTTAAAAAGACCAAGTTCAAGGCACTGGACATGAGTTGGGGCGCCCCTAGTTTCAATACAGGCTGGGCAATATGTCATTTGAGAGCAGCCCTGCCAAGAAGGACTTGGGGTGCTGGTGGATGAGACGCTGGACATGACCCAGCAATTTGCTTTTGCAGCACAGAAAGCAAATTGTATCCTGGGCTGCATCAAAAGCAGTGTGGTCAGCAGCTTGCGAGAGGTAATTCTGCCCCTCTACTCTGCTGTGGTGAGACCTCATTTGGAGTACTGCATCCAGCTGTGGGATCTTCAGCACAGGAGTAACACTGGCATGTTGGAGCAAGTCCAGAAGAGGGCCATAAGGTTTATTAGGGTAATGAAGCACCTCTCTTATGAGGAAAGGCTGAGAGAATTGGGATTGCTGAGCCTGAAGAGAAGGCTTTGTGGTGAGCTAATTGCAGCCTTTCAGTACTTGAAGGGAGCTTAAAAGAAAGATGGAGAGGGACTCTGTACAAGTATATGTGGTAACAGGACAAGGGACAATGGATTTAAACAGAAAGAGAGTAGGTTTAAGTCAAATATTAGGAAGAAATTCTTCACTGTGAGGGTGGTGAAGTACTGGGCCAGGCTGCCCAGAGAAGCTGGGGATGCCTTATGCCTGTATGTGTTCAAGGCCAAGTTGGATTGGGCTCTGAGCAACCTGATCTAGTTAAAAGTGCCCATATCCATGACAGGGGATAGTGATCTTTAAGATTCCCTCTGACCAAATGTACTTTTTGATTCTGTGATATAATTTGTCCCTGTAAAGTAATCGTCCTTCAAAAATGTTATTGTGTTCTTTTCTTGTTTGGAAATGGATAAAGAGGCATGAGGTGGGGTGCAAGTGTCAAGTGTTGTCATGCATTCAAACCCTGATGGAATTTTTTCTCCGTCCCAACTGCACCACGCATTCCCATCATTGTGGTCCTGGGTTCACATCAGTGCCTCATTGTGTGAAAATCTCTGTATTCATCTCTTCCACCCCTGCATGCCTTCTGCACCCATCCTGCAGAAGGTGGCCCTGTGCTTGACTCTGCCGTCCAGTTGTCATCTTGAGCAGTCTTACAGAAGTCATCAGAATGTCTCTGCTTGCTCTCAACTCCATGCCAGCATGTGCTCCTGTCCAGTATTGATGCATTGACCTATGCTGCACCACAAGCTTTTATCTTCTTCCCTACACATCGCCATCACTGCTGTCTGCAAAGGAGCTTCTCTTTCTCTCCACCTCAGGGAATGGAGAGTGAGTTCCCTTATGCTTCCTGCAAAAGGATCCTGGCCTGCCTCTGTTTTTGGCCGTGGGACCCCTCACTGAGTTCTTTGCTGCCCCTTTGTCTCCCATGTTTGTGCCTCCTGCCAGCCAGAGTTAGAGCTGCTCCAAATAGAAGAGGTGTTCTCTGAGTGAGAGCTTGTGTTGTTCTTGATGTGTTGCTTTTGTGTTCTGTGTTTCATCACATATATACACATATATATATTTATATTTACTATATATATATATTTTTTAAAAAAGAGCTATTGTTCCTTTTTCTATATTTGGATGGCAGTATCTTCATTTCAAATTTAAATGGAAAATTACAGGGAGGGGCTCCTATTCTAGTGAGCCTCCACTTTCCAGAAAATAATTGTCTTAAAACCAGGACAAGTGCAGAGATGAGTAGGACATCTTCCCATACGCTTTATGTACCTACTTTATATACATACTTATATACAAGTTTGTTAAATCAAATATCAAGTTTATGTTTGTTATGGGTTTGAAATAGGGTTTTCAGGGTGGAGGGGGAAGGGGAATGTTTGGATTGTTTGCTTGTTCGCTTATTCATAAAACCATTTTTTTTAGAAACCTGAAGGAAAGCCAAAACCTCATGAATCTGCTGAGCTTCCTCCCTGCTTTCACTCTTCACGTCCTGGGTAGGGGCTGTGAAGCGGTGGCAGGGGAGCAACACAGAGCCGTCCCCCCTCCCCACTCACTATAGCTGTGTCAGGGGACTGAGAACTCAGCATTAGTAGCCCTGTGTTGTCTGGCACTGAGCCCGGCTTCCTGTCATCTTGAGTGTGAGTGGTAGTGAAGCCAGGCTTGTCCTATGGCCCATCCGCGATACTGGATGAGGGGGTTCAGTGGCACTCCACTCCTCCTGCAGTGGCTCCTGGCTCGCTGCAGTGGGCAGAATGGGGTGGTAGCAAGCAGAGACACGCTGTAAGCACTGGTGCCAGCCCCCTGCATGCCCATGGTCAGTGGCAGGGACACGGCTGGCCAGCAGGGTGGCATAGGCAGTGCAGTCCCAGCACTGCTGAGCTGCAGATGCTCTTGCCGTCTCTGCTCTGGGTTGGAGAGGGGGTGGTAGGCACTACTGGCCTTGCACTGCCGTGAAGGAGTGCGGCTCTGCCTGGTCCCCTGGTGGCTCCGGTCCCCACTGCCTGTGGTAAGTCCCAGCAGTGGTGGGTGGCTGGTGGGAACCTGCCAGGAGTCCTGCAGTCCCGTCTGGTGCAACTGGATCGGGCAGCCATGCGGCTCCGGATAGCCACGAGTGGTGCCACTGCCCTGGGGATACCTCCTGGGGGTCCCTGCGAGCGGTGAGTGCTCCACTGGAGGGCTATTGGTGCCCCGGGGCCACTTTTGGTGAGAATCACCATTTTGCCTAAAGTGAAGATCTTGAGAAAAAGGGAGGAGCCCAACTCCACTGGCCAAGCAAAAGACAGCCTGGCCAAGAAGACGATGTTGAATTCCCATGGGACTTCCAGAGCATAAAAGCCTGAACACAGAAGTCCTGCTTGTTCTTTTCAGCTTTCTTCCAAGGTGAGAGGAGCCACGACTCCCCTTCTCCTGGCTCCCGGACTGTGTGGCTTGCTTCCACTCACCTCCATCAGCATGGACAGCAGCATGGTGCCATCAGAGCTCCAACTGTGGCACCCGGAGACCACCAACCAAAACACAGGTGGTATCTGTCCCTTGTGTGTCCCTGAGGAGAGGAGTGTTTTTCTCTCTTTTTGTCTTGCAGGAGGTTCTGAAGGCTGAAAAATTACCATCATAAAAGCAGCTTTCCCTTCCTTCCCCCTGCTCCTCAGCTGACCAGCTGTCTTTGAAGAGCAGTTTGATTGTTTTTGTTTTATTGTGTGACATTGTCAGGTTTTATATTGTGTGTGCATTTTATTTAGTGTCTGAAGATTCTATGAAGTCTTTAAAACCCTAGAAAAATAAACCCGTTGCTTGCTGTTGAACCTATTTAGTCTTTCATCACTGTTGTGCCCCCTTTAGTGGTAAAACCACCACAATGTTATACAATGCCATGTTTACAGACTGCAAAGAGGGCCCTTCTATGCCACTTGCCTGGAATTACATCTGCCTCTTTTTTTTTTTTTTCTGCCTAGTTGCAAAGTCTTAGTCCGTTGAGCTAGTGCAGCCATGGAAAAAAGATTCTTGGAAAAATTTTCTGGGACAAATTCATTACTAGTTGACACAATTGCTATCCTAGAATTTTTTAGAGAAGCAATTTTTTTACTTTTTGAGGCCAGAGTCAGAACTAATATCTGACTTGATGGCTATTTCAGCAGGTTTTGAATAGTGTTTTCTCTGACACTGTACATGGAACAACACTTTTCCTTTCTGATATACTTGTTCTGAAAGAATAACTAGCTTTAGGGTGCAATGGTGATTGAAACAAAAGGTACATTTTTCCTTACACAATGGAATTTCATGGAGAAAGAGAAGAAAATGACCGAATGTTCTAACCAAAATATTAACATAAATGCTTTTCGCTATTCTTAATTTACTCAGGCTACTGTTTACACTTAGCTGAAGTACAGTTGCTACATGTATTTATTTAAAGCATTATTAGACTGGAGACTGGATACCACAGACAATAGATAGATAGATAGATAGATAGATAGATAGATAGATAGATAGATAGATAGATAGATAGATAGATAGATAGATAGATAGACAGACAGACAGACAGACAGACAGATAGATAGATAGGAGAGAGAGATGAGCTGTGCATGACCTCATTTTTTTATTAATTTGTGGATGTTGGTATTGACTAGTTACAGGAATACTGAAGAATGTCATACATTTTCAAATGCAAAGAAATGCACTTGCATAAACTTTCCTGAAGGAAAGGATTTCATCATATGTGAATATAAAATTAAAAAAAATTGCTTTGAATACTGTTAGTATACAAGATAGAGGGGAACCAGAACAATAATTTGTCTTGTCTTCTTTTACAATACACAATGGCACTCAATAGCATAATCAAAAATGGAAGTATGTCTGCAGCTGAATATTCAGAAGATTAAGACCATTATTCTTTATGAAAAAAGTTGGTTTGTGTTTTCTGTGTTGAACAAAATAGCATCTGAAAGGATGAAGAAACTACATTTTTAACCAAAGGGGCACTTGGATTCTGACTAGATTAATTACCCTGAAGGATGACAGTTTTATTTCCCACAAATCAAAGCTTTGCAATTGCTATGGAGAAAGCAATGAAGAAATGGGCCCTTTAGGTCATTGGCATAAACACCAGATTATGAGGTACTCTGAAGTGTTGAGCTATGACAACTGATTCTAAACCATTGTGTATACTTAATTTTTGTGACCTTGATAATTATCTCATCATTTCCAACTTCCTTATGTGAAAAGCTCTTTTGAGAATGCTGATTTGCATGCGTCATTGCTCTGTGTCACCTGAGAAAACCATTGCAGACTATATTTGTGTTACAAGAGGCAAGTATTTGCAAAGAGGAAACGATTCTTAGATGTATCTTAGATGAAAGATAATAATTTTGGGGCAGGATTCTCTTAAGGAAACTTCTCTGTCCAACCATCAAGCAGCCACTCTGGCAGTTACACTCCCACCACTTGAGCTCATACTGAGGCCTCTTTGTAGCTACACATCCCATACTCACACAGTCAGGTTTCCTTATCAGCCCATGACCAGGTTTCCCATAGCAGAGTCTTAGATGTACTGATCCTAAAAATAATTTAATCATGGTGCAACAAAAAAGCAACAGCTCAAGTCAGATGCCTTTGAGAAGGGATCCAGAACAAAGAAAACCCAGGGCTTTTATACCTTCACAGTCTAAGGGTGGAAAGTCTGGGTTCATTGGCTCCTGCTGGCACCACCGGTCCCTGTGCCCTTTGTTGTACCAAAGGGTTAGCATCAGCTCATGACTTCTTGTCTTGTACTCCCCCCATCTGGAGCAAAATTTGCAGCTGGCAACTGCAGCTGCACAACAAGCTACCTATATTCCTCAACTGTTTATGAAACCTGTGGATGCAAACAAGAAATAATGAGGAAAAAGAACTGGAATATGTGGAAGAAAGTAAGAAAATACATAATAATTTGTTAAAGTTTTAGATGTGTAGCTAAACTAGATTCCTATTTGGCTCTGTGAACTACATGATCTTCAGAGGTCAATCTTCACATTACTACAAGCAGTATGAGATTTATTTACATGATCATAAAAAATTTAAATTTTCCAAATATGTATGTAACACTCAGTGTAATGTTTTGAAACTGACAATAAGAAAAAAGGACAATCTGGATATCCACAGGCACATCATGATGTTCAAATTGTATGAAATGCATAGGACAACAATCTAATACTGACTAAAATTTAGCTACTTAACACTGTGTGATGATGTAATAACTACTGAATTTTGGCACTATTCAAGAAAAGTTTTGTCCTTTTCTAAGGAGAAAATAAAAAGGTTGTCAAAAATGGAGAAAACTACTTTTTTTTTTTTTTTTTTAAATTGACTTTCAAAACAGCAATTGTCTCAATGTCTCAAAAATGTCTCAATGTTATGAGCCTAGGAGCATATATACAGGAAAATACTGAAATACTGGCATTTTGTTTGCATATTTATTCTTATTTTACAGGCTTACATCACCTTCCAATGTCTGGAAGCTTTTGG
Source organism: Serilophus lunatus (assembly GCA_013399895.1). Taxonomy (NCBI): domain Eukaryota; kingdom Metazoa; phylum Chordata; class Aves; order Passeriformes; family Eurylaimidae; genus Serilophus; species Serilophus lunatus. The sequence goes on along the minus strand of VXBA01002136.1, from coordinate 366,696 downwards.
GCATACATGAAAAACCACCACCGGTACTGTACTTCTCATGGTCAGAATGAATGCAACCAAAACAGTATTCAAACTGGTACCTTGAAGTGAGGTAAGATTCTTACTGGTAACACTTTTCCTGGCACAAATTGCCTCCCCCTCTTTGCTGTAATGGCAACCAGACATATTAGGATGAAGTTCCCACATGGTCTATTGACTTGTACAAGAGAGGAGATTTAACAGCTGGTTCCATGTTAACTAGCAACACAAGCCTTATAAAAACACAGCAACTAGTTTGAAAATGTGAAGTAAAAATTAATTTAATTAGACTGGATTAATGCCCTCAAGTTCACTATTTCTTTCAGCAATGTCTATTCTTTAATAATGTTTTGTGACCAGGGAACTTCAGTGTTTTGGTTGGTTTTAAACATCTCTCCTTATTTTTCTTCGGTGATCTAAGGACTGACTTGGCAAAGTCTTAATTTCCCAATGCAGTTTCCCTACTCCAATTATTCTCTTTGTGATTGTTTCACTCCTTTATTGGATTTCTTTGTAGTCAACTGCAGTTCCTCAGGCTATGAAATCCAGAGGTGTGACTGCAACTCATGTATTGGGAATTGATCTACCTTTAATCTCATCAGTTAGTTTAATGATAGGAATGAAATTACGGGCTGTGTATTCAATAGTGGATGTTCTTGAAACAGCAGTTCCTCCTCTATGAATAGTTAGACAGATTACAGCTGTATTGAGTATAACCTACCTATGCTGCAATCACAACACAGGTAGATGAATAGTTTATATAGACATAACTCAACAAATACACAGGTCATAAGGTATAAAATAGTGTAGAAATAACTTCTGAAAAATTTTTTAATCTGCATCATGGTGGATGCTGTCAAGGAAATCAATAGTTTCCTGCAGGTAAATGAAGGTAAAGTTATGAAAACAAGAGATTGAAAATAGACAAATAGAATGAAAACCAGATTTCAATGTGCCCATGAAGTTCTAATAAAAACTTATAAAAAAATATTGCAGATTGATTTGAAAGGAGTAGGATTTCTATATATGGATAGAAAACTTGGTTAGTAATGTTATTCATTTTTTTAATTGCAAAACAAAAGTTGTATGTCCAAATAATACAGGAAAACACTGTTTAAGGCACTCTAATCAGGTGTATCTGTGTGTATTTATTTACAAATTATAGGAGAAGTTATTGCCTCTCAGCAAGATTTCGCTAGACTTCCAAACAGACTGAATCCACAAAAATTTGGCAAAACATCTGCAGCTATGTGAAATTAAAGTGCATCTGACTGATCTGTAATACTCATTTGAGAAAGACTAGCAAAATCAAGGAACTACCTCATTGATAGTAACAAAATTTAAGTACTGTAACATTCAGTCATATCTATTTAAAGCTACTAATTACTTAATTTATAGTGATCATTATTTCCAGTTTTGTTTAAATTCGAGGGGTAAATAACATCTGTCAGCCTCTGGTTCCTGTATTTTCTGCTATAGAATATAACCTCTACTAAGCAGAGTTTTATGACAAGTGCTGTTAAGGATGGCCCCTTTTTGGACTTAAAAGGGTAAAAGTTTTAAGCTTTAAGTGGAGTGCGAAAATTTCTAGTTTTGTTCTCAGACCCGAAGACTTGCGTGGATAAATTTCTCATAAAGGACATTTTGCACTTCATTGTTAGGGAAAGTCAGAATAGATTTACTACTGGAACAGACTCAGAACAGGTCCTGCAATGCAGACATGCAGCAGGGAGAGATACTACATTAAAGTAAATTGTTAACTGTAAAAAAGCACTTGTTTCAATATATTCCTGAAAATGGATCTGCATACAATCGTACTAGACTTAAGAGTGGCACTCAGGTGAATAGTCGTTCAGTTGTGTTTTATTACTGAAGTAGAGGTTCAGTTAATATACTTAGAAGAGTTTTTATTTTTCTGGGTATCATCGGAAATACGTAATTACTCTCTGCACTATTAGAGCTCAAATGAATTTTGCACCAAATGGATATAATATGTAAATAGCTGCCAGCCCGAAGTTAGTTCTTCATGTAATCATACTGAGTTTTGCCAAAGAGTTTCTCCATTGATACTGCTGATTTAAGATTCAGTTAATAATATTTGTCTTCAATATTTCAGAGCCAGTGCTTGTTACCTAATTGCTTAGAGAGGATTGAGAAACTGAGAAGTATATTTCATCAAGAATTCTGTTTTCTGCTAACATAATACCTTAAGGACAAAGCACAACAGAGCATCCCAATTATATTAAACTAAACTGTTAGACCACACATGCTAGCAATAAGCACTATCGCTATGAGAATCCCTCTGAACTGCTCTAAAAGGTATGTTAAACATTTTTTCTTATTAAAAGGTAATCAAATCAGAAGTTGGTTAGTATGGCCAGTTTTAGATACATCTTTTTTAAATGCTATATTATGAAGTTTTTTTTTCCTTTCATGAATCTCAAATTATCTACTTCAAGTAAGTTAGAAAACATCAATGACAATTTCTTTCTTTTAAGACTACAATAGTACTTCAGAATGTGTTAGTATTGTTAAATGAATGATAAAATTATTGTAATAGCACTCACTGAGATATAGTGAGTTTAGTATTTAAGAAGTGATAATCACTAATTTCCAAGAATTAAAATGGACGATCAGATGATATTTGTGCAATTTCTGTGTAGTTGTTGGGAGGCTTTTGGAAGACAGGCCTGTAATGTCCTGTTCCAGTCAGTGGGTTTAGAGGAAGTTAGTTAGATTTACTCTGTAGGTGTTGCACAGAAGAAACAATTCTCAGGTTGTCCAATAACAACCAACTTTTACTTGCAAACTTCAGAGCAGCCAGGCAAAATAAAGCACTAGGAAAACTTTCACTTAGTAAATATTTGAATATTCAGAGAAAATAAGTCACTTAGCAAGGCATTGGCTGGGTTTTTTAGTCTGGTTTGCAATATATTTTGAGAAGAACATAGGAGAAGAAAGAGAGAAAAGGAAAAGGGAAAATGGTAGATTATATTAGTTATATATTAGATTATATAGTTACCACCATAGAATCCAGCATGGACTCAAAAGCTTTTAAATCCAGGATAATGGAGCCCATCACACTATGGCATTATAGAATAATTAGTAGAATGTCATCTCAGACTATGACACAATGGCAAAAGAATGTGTAAACACTAGATATTACGATCTTGTGCTGCCATTTATGGTGAGCAGTAGGGAGTCTCCTATAGTCCTTATCTCAGCTCATGAAACCTTTTTTTTATGTTTTCTCTCCTCTGCCCATTTGCAGGGGGGAGTGAGAGATTGGCTTTAGAGGGCCCCTAGCATCCACTGACAAGGTATGAGAACATGATTGTTTGCAGACTATTGAGGAGACATGTTCCAGCAGATCAGACCTAAAAGATGTGCCTCTAAAGAATCCAGACTGGGAGCTGTACACTGATGGAAGCATCTTCATGTGCATTGGTAAACGAATATGCCATAACCACAGCAGACAAAGTAATCGAGGCAAAGGCCTTACCATTAGATATGTCAGTACAAAAAGCTGAATTGATGGCACTCACAAGGGAGCCTTGGAATTGAGTAAAGGATGGAAGGTAAACATTTCGAGTGGTTCTAAATATGTGTTTAGTGTTGTGCACCCCAATTCCTGAGTTAGGGAATCATTTTGCAGTGAAAGAGACTGCAAGAAAGCAACATCTTAGCAGTAATTTCACAAGGAGAAATTGATTTATGGGCGTTTACTAAAAAGAATTATAAGAGTGTTTCACTCTTTTAGCCTGCTTAATTGCAGTGCATGTCTCATTCATGGATAACTGGGGAAATAATGTCCATAGTTAAATCCACCCCATGGTCTCATGCCCATCTATAAGTGGCATCCCTACCCTGATGCCCTGAAACATCATGGTCCCATCAGGCTAAGAACAATTCTCTCTTGTGCTGCCAGTCCAGATCCATCTGTGATACCTTAATTTGGGCAGCCCAATCTGACTAGTTGTTGTTATGGTGTTCTTCTTTGGCTCAACTCTTAGGCACTTGTGTGTCTACGTGACAAACTTTCACAATCAATTTCTCTGCTCTGATAGCAATGTGTTGCCATATCTCAGATGCCCACATAGGTTTCCCTCTGTATTTCATTTGGCCTTCTTCCACCTGTTTAGCCATGTCTACAGAGCATTGGTCACCCTCCACAAGTCAGTGTAAAGAGAGCTTTGGCCACTTCTCTCACTCAGCAATGTCTAAAGCCAGTTGCACAGCTTTGAGATCTGCAAACAGAATTGGTCCACCTTGTCCTTCAGTGGTTTCTGCAACTTGTCCTGTGGGGCTTTCCATTTCCAGTTTGTTCCCATAATGCAACAGGAGCCTTCAGTGAAGAGCGTGTAATGCCTGTCATTGGCTGACAGCTAGCTGTATGGTGCAGTTTCCTCAGCATTTGTCACTTTCCCTTCCTCATCTTCATCTGCCAGACCAAAGGTCTCACCTTCGGGCCAGTTGGTGATTATCATCATGATACCAGGGTGAGTAGGGTTTTAGATGTGGGCATGCTGCATAAATAAACAATCCACTTGCTTCATGTAGCATCAGTGGCATGATGCATGGAGGGGGCCTTCCCTTTGAACATCCACCCCAGCACTGGTAGCTGGGGTGCCAGCAGAAGTTGTGTCTCTGTGTCGATCACTTCTGAGCTGGCTTGAATGCCTTCACAGGCTGCTAAGATCTCTTTCTTTGTTGGAGTATAGTTGGCCTCAGATCCTCTGTAGCCTCAGCTCCAGATATCAAGCGGTTGGCCTCAAGTGTCACAAGGCACCTTTGGCCAGAGGCTCCAAGAAAGACTATTATTCCTGGCTGCAGAGAAAAGCCTGTTCTTCATACCTGGTCCTATCTTGACTGGCCCAAGAGCTACTGCATGAGCAATCTTCCGTTTGATCTGTTCAAAAGCCTGTTGTTGCTCAGGATCCCAATGGAAATAGTTTTTCTTGTGAGTTACCAGATAGAGAGGTCTCATGATCTGACTATATTCCAGAATGTGCATCCTCCAGAAGCCTATAACACTTAGAAAGGCTTGCATTTCTTTCTTGCTAGGCAGTGGAGACATGGCAGTGATCTTATTGATAACTGCTGTTGGGATCTATTGACATCTATCTTGCCACTACAATCCCAGAACTGGATCTCTTGAGCAGGTCCCTTGATCTTACTCTGATGGCAAAACCAGTTTCCATGAGAATCTGTATGATCTTCTCTCCTTTCTCAAAGTCTTCTTCTGCTGTGTTCCCCCATTTGATAATCTTGTCTCCATATAGTAGGTGTTCTGGAGTATGTGGTCTGGATCAGCCCATGGCTAATGGTGAGACTGTGTTTCTATCCCTGGGGCACACGGTTCCAGATGTATTACACACTTCTCCAGTAGCCAAACTGTAGCCTGCCTGCATGGTAGTGCTAAGGGAACGGAGAAAAACACGTTAGGAATGTCAGTGGTGGCATACTACTTCACTGCCTTGGACTCCAGTTCATACTGAGGCTCCAGCATGTCAGGCACAGCAACACTCAGTGATGGAGTAACTTGTTCATGTCACAATAGTCCACTGTCAGTCTCCATTCTTCATTAGACTTAGACTTATGGGCCAAATGGGGCTTTTGAAAGGTAAATGAGTCTTACTGACCACCCCTTGACTCTCTCTTGGGATCAAAGAATCTCTATTTGTGTAGTGTTGCTGGTGATGCACTATTTTGGTGGCAATTGGCACCCACTGTTCATCAAATTCAAGCAGTCTCAGAGCAGAAGAGTTCTCTGAAAGGCCAGGCAACACATTCAACTGTTTAATTTTGTCTGTCTCCAAGGCAGCTACTCCAAACATCCATCTGTGTCCTCTTGGGTCTTTTGAATACCCATTCCTAAGATATTCAATGCCCAGGAGACACAGGCATCAGAGCCAGTCAGCATAGGATGTTTCTGCCTCCTGGTCAAGCTCATTTCAGCCTCCACTACAGTCACTCCACTCTGGATAACCTCCTGTCACCTCAGCAATGGAAATAGATTCCAGTCCTACATGGTCTGTGGGCATCAGAGTGCATTGAATGCCTGTGTCAACAAAAGCCTGGTATTCTTGTGGTTCTGGCATGCCAGGCCATTGAATTCACACAGTCCAAAAGACATGGTTGTCCCATGCCTCTGTCTGGCTAGAGGCAATTCCCCCTAACACTGATTCTGACAGCCATAATTCTCTTTTCCTGGGAGTGCATATAAGAGAAGCCTTCCGGTAGGTCAGATGAGTCGTGGTTCTGGCTGTTGTGCCTTGACCTTTGCTCGCAGGACAATGGCACCGCACTCTCCCTTTCTGCTTTCCCTTTTGTTTTCTCCTTCATTTATTGTACTTGGGCTGCCAGGACATGAGTAGGTTTCCTATCCCACTGCCTTATATCTTCCCCATGGTCAAGAAGGAAGTACCAGAGATCAGTCCAGGAGGGACTCTCTCTTGCTGAAAGGCATCTAGTTCCAAATCTGGGGCTTCTGTTTTGCACTGTTGCCACAGAGAGTGCATCCTGCTTAACCAGCATTTCTTTGATGTTGTTGATAATTTCTTCTTTAAAACTCTGGAGTACCTCAGGCAACATTTCCACAGAGAATACCTGGTGTTGAGATATGGGATGAATGGTGTCCTCAAACACTCTCAATTTCTTTATCATGTTGCCCACGGATTCCTTGACATTTCCCCACTGGAGCATGGCTAAGAACCAGATATATGTTCCCACTGCCATTTGTGAAATTTCTAGCCACATTTGAATCATATACTGAATGTTGTCTGGGCTTCTCGAGTCTGAAACGTTGTTTGAAAAAACAATGTCCAGGATGGCAAGCTCTCTCAGCCTCTGGATCCCTTTCTTCCATGATGGTCCAGGGTCTTTGCTGCTGTTGCCTGTCTTGTTCACAGGTGTATCCCACTCTCACACCAATCAAAAGTCTTTTCCAGAACCTGAGAGACTTGTGGATTTTTACAAACTCCTGGTCAATAGCTGAGTCTGGGGACAGACCTCCTGAGGTCCTCACTTTGTAACTGTCAATGATAGTGCCATCACCAGTGGTGCCATACATCTAGAGCAACCAGGAGGGCATTATCTCATGTGGTTGTCATGTGAGATCTTTTTTCATGCTGCGCAGTGTATTGAAGGGTAGAGACTCTTGTGATAGTTGTAGGCTCTGGTTCCTGTTCCAGTTGTGAGGGCCTGGTTCCTCATGGTCATTAACTGGGCTTGGTGCGTTAGTCTTATACTTTCTCCTCTGCACAGATGCTGAATTTGCCACTTCCCAGGCCCAATCTATGAATTTGATAGTGGAAAAAACAGCCTTAGTAACCATACCCACCTAAAGTCAGTGATCTAAAAATGGAAACATGGTGGAAAGAAGTATCTGCCACCAGAAACCAGGGCGCAATCGAGATGAAAGACTGAATAGAGGTGTACAACAGCTAACAGTTTATTTTCAATGGATCTCTATAGAACTGTAGAATCCCACTAGGCACTAAACAGATACACACAACAAACCCAACAATATTCTGCAAAAATAAAAAAACCCAAAATGACAAACTGCTCCTCCGAGCAGATTGGTGGGCTGAGAAGCAGGGGGAAAGAAGAGAAAGCCACCTCAAAGATGGTATCTCCCAGCCCTCAGAGACCCTGTAAGACAAAAACAGTGAGAAACTTCCCCCTGCCAGGAACCCAAGGGGAAAAGATACCATACTGTTGCAGCTGGGTGGTCTTCTGGTGCCACTGCCAGAGCTCCGGTGGTGCTGTGTGGTAAGGGGAGCCAGCAGGGACCAGGAGGAACAGCAGTCAATGTTATCTCAACCACGACGAGCCAGCAAAAGAGGGAGACTTTCCGAGGTTAGTGGCTTTTATATGCTGGATGATCTTGCGTGATTTCAGAGCAGCTTCCTGGGCATGCTGTCTTCTCATTGGATGGCTGTGTTGGGTACCGCCCCTCTGTCTGAGGTTTTGCCACGAGGCAAAGATGGCTCTCCTGCCAAAAATCACCCATGTGAGTGCTCTTGCCAGGAGGAGAGGGACCGTCACCCTGCCGCCACTGGGGATGCCTGGGTCCCTGGGGCACTGTCCATGGGCTGCCTCTGCCACCATGGATCCACTTTGTGCAGCAGCGCTGCCTCGGGGCCAACCCTGCCCCATACACCGGCTGCCGCCGCTGCTGGAGTCTGCCCTGCCATCCATGGCCATGTTTATGGTTGCAAGGCTCTGGGAACATCAAGAGGGTGAGACCAGGGGGGTGGCAGCACCCCCTCCCCCCCTCCCCCCCCACCGCTGCCGGGGGCCAGCAGTGTTGGAGCCTGCACAGTCCTGGGGCTGGGGAGCAGGCAGATGCAGCTCCTGGGCCTGTCCAGCCATGGGAGAAAGGACCAGGGGCCGCCAGGGACCGGGGCCCCCCCTCTCCCCTGACAGGGTGTTCCAGCTGAACAAAAAGGAAGAAAAGGAAAAACCTCTATGGCAAAAATCTCCCTCCTTGGGGAGTTCAAAACTGGCCTTGTGCAGGCTGTGGCAGATCTGTAAGCCAGGGGCCGTTACACCACTCACTGTGTTCCACACCAGGAGCAGGGAGGGGCTGAGAGCAGCCCCTGACATCTGCAAGGAAAGTGAAAATCAGAAAGCAAAATGAAACCAGACCCATATCAAAGACGTAAATATCTGATCTCTCCTTCTGACTTGTACAACTCTTAATTTAAAATACCAACTACCTCTTTAGTCATGGAAAATCAGGCATGTGGTCAATGCAGAGCTGAGAAACTGTTAGCTTAAGCAATACAGTCCAAGACATGCTATCCACCAACTAAACAGTGATAATGAAAGTAATAGAAAAAAATAAATTAAATCTGCTCAATCTAAGAGCCATTGATAAATTTAAAAGACAGATAGATATTAGGAAATGTTTCACTTCATTCATATGGTTAAAATCCAGAGCAAGAGATTGTGATGGTGAGTTAAACCATGGATCTACCAAATATGAACCATAATAAACAGTTCTTCATATTCTCATTACTCATAATAAATTAAATTTCCCTTATAGAACCATAGACAAAATAGATATACATATAAAAGTTGTAAGCTACTCGTTTTATGGTCTTTTCTTTAGTGAACTGGTTTCTATGCTCAAATTATCAGAGAATATAGAAGCAGCATTTACCTAATTAAAAAAATAATGAAACTGTACTTTATTTAATTTTTATTTTGCTTCTATAAGAAATATTGTTTTACATTGGCACTACACACGAGAGGATGACAAAATAAGATGGCAATTAGCTGGGAATTTTTTGATACTTTTTTTAAAATTTTAATTTCTGAGATAAAGGAAAAAGAAGTGTTATGCCCCAGAAGTGTTAGTCATCTTAGATTATTTTTGTAAAATATATGGCTTTCTAACAGAAGTAGTGATATCCCCTTAAGAAAAGGAATAATATTTGGCTTTGTTGACATGAAGCATTTTCCAGTATTCTTTCTCATAGAATTTATTTTGATGACTTTAAAATGTAAAATAGCGAAAAGACAGAAGACATAATAAAAAATTTGAAAGCAAGAATTATAACAGCTTGTCTCTGCCTCAACTGTCTGCTTTCTGTGGTGAATAGTGTCATCTGCCTGCCACTGAAACTCTTAAAGCCAGTAAGTCTGCAGTGTTATGCACTTATTTGCATCCACATTCTGGAGAGATAGCAGAATTTAAAGAGAAAATACCTCCACTAAAAAATTTAACCTTTTTTCTGTGTCTGTTCCAAGACTGCATTATTTTTTTTATTGTTCGCATCATATGCTATTCTAACATTGTGTAGATGGTAGCTCATCTGTCTTTTCTTCCTCTAAAATACTGCTGCTACATTTGTGTTTCTTAAATCTTTTTCCACATGTGCCACCACCAAAGTCTGGCTTTCTAAAGGAATTAGAAAGGGTTGGTAGATAAGCAGGACCAACACTGCACATAATGGTTTAATTTTTGTAAAGAGATTTCTGTGTGATTGCGTTAGCAATGAAACTTAGAAGACAAACTCATATATGAAGTGGGTGTTATAGATTGGATGGTCTAGAATCTTTGGAGAAAAGTCTTTTATTACTGAAACAATGAAAGGTGCTTGAGTCCTGACCACTGAAGTCTTTGCCTGCAATTATTGCCTTTCTATGGCATGTAATGGGTTTAATATTAGGTTTTTCTGGGGGAAGGAGGGATGTTTGGGGCATTTGTCTGTTTGAATGTTTTGAAACCATGGGGTTTTTTTTAAGAAGCGCAAAAATAAAGCCAAAGCACTGTCCTGTCAGAGACCCGGGCTGTTTCCCCTCACATACCGTGGCTGGTGCTGGGATCTGGAATGCTCCATGCAGCACAGCAGCTGCAATCCCTGCTTCCTTTGTAGCGAAGCTGGACTCATTCCTGGTGGCGCTGAGTGAAGTGGAGTGGGCATGCTGGGCAGGAGCTGGGACACTAGCTATGTGGCGTGGACCCCTCGTTCCTCTGTGGGGATGGGGTGCCAGTTTCAGCTCAAGCTATCGCCACTCCTTGAGGAGCTCAGCAACCACTCCTTGGCTGCCCCGCACTCCTGCACTTGCTAGGAGCAGGGGTTGGCCCCAATAGATGCATGTAGAGCCGTGCCTGCAAGAGTGCCCATGAAGCCCCTCACTCTGCAATGCTGCCATGGCATGGCTTAAATAGCAAGTCAGGAGCGGCACAGGAGCAGAGCTGGCTCGTACCCCATGCTGGAGTGAGGCAAAACGGTGTGGTCACCCTTGCCCCATTGTGGGGCTGGGGCAGCAGCTGCCGCTTTAGCAGTGTGGCTGGGGGTCCCGCTTGTCCCCCTGTGGTGGCAGAGCAGTACAGAGCTGAGCGGGGCAGCTGAGGGTCCCCCCTCATCCCCTGTGTCACAACGAGGCTGTTTTTCCCCATTTTGCCTGGCCCCTGTTGCCCGGTTCATGTGGCAGGGCTGGCTAGGGCGGCTGGATCCTGGCTCCTTCTGCTTCCATGAGCTCCCACATGGTGAAGGGGCAGTGGAGCATCACAGGCGGTGTTGGAGCAGCAACAGGCTGAGCCGAACTCCTGTCCTGGCAGGCGCAGTGCTCCCTCTCGCAGCCCGGCTCCCGCCCGGAGTGAACAGCTTCTGCCCCATGCTGGGCAGCAGGAGTCTCACTGCTGCCACCCTGGCTCCAGGCAACAGCTGTGGTGCGGCTGCCCCGCTGGGGGTGGCGGTGGCCCCGTGGCTCCCCCACTGTCTGCAGTGGGTCCTTGCAGGCGACAGCAGGTCCCTCCACGCTGGCAGTGTGCAAGCAGCAAGCACACCATGACAGCAGCCCCTCCCATGCCTGGGATAGGCATCACCTTGGCAGCTACTCCAACTGGCTCAGGTGGTGCCGCTGCCCCCACAGGTGCCCCACGGAAGGTGGTAATGGTGCTGCCAGGCCCCCAGGGCCTGACGCACATGACATTTTTGGCAGGAGAGACATCTTGATGAGAGTGCTGAAATCTCAGAAGGAGGTGGTGCCAAGCACAGCCGTCCAATGAAAGGACATCATGCTCAGGAATAAGACCCTGAAATCGTGTGGGATTACGAGCACATAAAAGCCACGAAACCTGGAAGCTTGCCCCTTTTTTTCTGGCTGTCCTTTGTGGAGAGAGGGTTGACTGTCACTCCTCCTGGTCTTTCCCGGTTCCCTTCACCCCTCAGCACCATCTGAGCTCCAACAGTGGCAGCAGGAGACCACACAGCAGTAATGCAGTGTGATATCTTTCCTCTTGGGTTCCAGAGGGAGGTTAGGTTGCTTTTCACTGTCCCTTGTCTTTCAGAGGCTCCGACGACCAGGAATACCATCTCCAAGATGGCTTTTTCCCTTCCTTCTTCTGCTTCTCAGCCCACTAGCTAGCTTGGAGGAGCAGTTTGTCATCTTGTTTTAATTTGTTATTGTGTTGTTTGTCTGTTGTGTGTATTTAGTTAGTGCCTAGGGGGGTCTGTAGTTTTATAGTGCTCCGAGGGAAATAAACGGTTTTGGTGTCGGTGTTCTCTATTACGTCTCTTGTCCTGATTATGCCCCCTAGTGTTCAAACCAGCACAGGGATAAAAGAAGGAAATTGGCTTAATTAAGAAGTTTTAAATGGAGAAATGTGAGGTTCTAATACATAACTCAGTAATTATTTGCTTAACTACACGACCGGATTCTACATCATAATCTCAAATCATGCAAAAATTATTGAGCAGTAGTAAACCCAACAACTTAGCTGATGTATCTTTGGCACTTCATGATGAACCAGAGTTCAGTACCAGTTCTAATTAGTGAAGTTCATGCTCTCAGAACTTCATATTCGTAAACTGTAGCAAAAGCAAGTCAGCATTCTCTTGTCTATAAAACAATTTTCATACATATGGACTTAGAATATGTATAGTCTGTCTTGAATTAGGTATTAGTATTAGGAGTCAGGTTCAAATCTATGCCTATTTTGGAGCAGTCTTTCTGGATAACTTCCCAAATTAGATGGAGTGCAGGAGTTTTTGGGGGTTTTTTGTGTTTGTTTTGATTTTTTTTCCTATCATATTATATTCCATTGACAAATGTAACTGTGAATTTTGCTTTACATCTAGAAGGATTTTGTTATGCATACTGCAAGGCAGGCCTAAAAGCCTCTCCGTCAGCTTTCTGGGAGGGACAAACATCCATTTGAAGCTCCATCAGATTTAATTATTCTATCTATCTATCTATCTATCTATCTATCTATCTATCTATCTATCTATCTATCTATCTATCTATCTATCTATCTATCTATCTATCTATCTATCTTTATTACCTCTAATACAGTTCAAGACATTTAAATAATGCCATATGCTGAAGGTTCACTGAATACATTCAAGAGGAAGAAAGTGAAAATACAGACTACTTTGACTTGTGGAAAGAGAGGCCACCTACCTTTGTATCTCATGGTCATTTGATTTCATAGCTGAAAAAATGTCCTCAGGCTTGAAATATTGACAAAGGCTGAGATTTAACTAACTCATTTTCACGTATTTATGCTATATATTCCTAAGGTGTCCAGTTTTCTTGTGTTTAAAATTTATACTACACTTTCAGAAACACTAATAAAATTTCAAGTAGATATAGAAATGACAGCTTTCAGTTTTTACAGATTTTTTGCTTTGTTTTCTTTTCTATATAGTGTGCAAGTTTGGAAGGCCACCTGAGGTACCTCAAGTGGAGAACGCTTTATTGTAAAATATATGAAAGCATACAGAAAGGAGTAATGGCTTACAAACTTGGCATGTATAGCTGTAAGTAAATACACTCTGAAATAAAGAAATTGGATCTCATTATTCAAGGCTTTTTGGCAGCATTATGACACTGATGCTAAAGTGAAAGAGTTAACATTAGAATTCTATTAATATAATGGGATAGTGAATCATGTCAATATTTTTAAAAGTATGGTTACAATGTTTTATTCATGTGGCAGGATTCTCTGCTTTGGGCCTACAATCTGGTAAAGAACTCAAACAACGCAAGCTATCTGTGGTGAGCTACTGGTGGTGCCAAGGAGTTGCTTTTATCTTTTAATTCTGCTAAAATCATCTTGATTTACCAACTGCAAACAGACATTCTACTTTTACAGAAGGATTTGACAGGTAGCTGCTAGCTGACCTGAACATGTGTGGCTGGCAATAAATCATCTTATAGCTATAATATCCTAGTCCAACTTTCATGTGTCAGATTCTTCCATATACTTTCTTGGGGTGTGTGGAGCTTCCCCTGTGAAGCAGGATGCCTGTAGATGGTCACTTCCCAGGGGTTAATGAAAGAAGGTAGATCTGCCATGATCATTGTGTGTTGAGTTACTTCAGTCTCTACTTAATGTTTGTTTTTGAGGGCTCTAACATAATTGCATTGAGACAGTGCATTATACTATTCTATGCTATACTGAACTAGTTGTTTATAGCTTTAGTACAGTGTAGCAAATAATTCTGATGAAGATTTTTGTTCATTTGTCATCATAAAATTATTGATTTTCTACAAATACATCTGATTTGAATCATGTGACAAAGTGATTAATTCACAACTTTCTAATTTCTTACATTTAAACTGTTGACAAAACCTGAGGTTAAGATTGGATCCAGCCTCACATAGGCTCCTTTCTGAGAAGGGGTTTAGAGAGTAAAGATATTCCTTTCTGCACCTCATAGCTCAAGAAAAGGTCTTCTCTAATGAACTTTGTCTAAGCCTTCCACTCTCTCTCATGAGTGTTCAGGAGAAAAAAAAAAAACCAACAACTTACTGGAACTGTTCTTACTTTAATTCCTGCCAAGTATTCAGTTAATCATTGTTCAATGGTTTTCAATTTTGGGTGTCTTTGCATGACTTCTACCAAGTTCTGTTGCTGTGAAGCTTCATAGTATCATAGAATTATAGAATATTCTCTGTTGGAAAGGATCCAAAAGGGTCATTGAAAAATAGAGCTGGACAATCACTTCCCTTGACCAGCTGGCAGTGTTTTTTCTGATGCACCTCAGGACAAGGTTGGCCCTCCTGGCTGCCAGGGCACTGCTGACTCAAATTCAACATTCCATCATCAGGACCCCCCAGGTCCCTTTCTACAATACTGCTCTCTAGCTTCTCATTTTTAAATTAAACTGTCTTTCTTCTGACTCAAGAGTCTTTTCATCTTGCTTTCCTTCCTCTTCTCCTGCTGAGAAGGGAGAGAGGGAAGAGTTCTGTAGGCACCTGGCAATTAGCTGAGGTCAAAACACCACAACTGGTCAATGTAAAAGCATAATAAAGTTTTAATTTAGAAGCAAAGTAAATAATCCTTTTTAAAAATCTGTTGTAGAACACTTTTATTCTGAATTAATACAAAAATTATTTTTACATAAAACATTTTAAATGAGAGATACATATATTTTTACCTTTTTTTTT
>VXBA01002136.1:333300-351738 GCA_013399895.1 Serilophus lunatus | reverse complement strand
TTTTTTTTTTTTTTTTGGATGGTAGAAAACAAGAAGTCTGTGTAAGATACAGCCAGAAGTTCAAATTCTTCTTTGTGTGCTCAGACTTTATTTTTAATCATTGTTTTTCTTCATGCATACGTAAAATATCTAATCATTCAACAGAAAAACCTCTATCAGCAACTAATTTTTTTAAACTGGCTTCTCTTCTTTAACTTCTATGGTGCTTATACAAGACTTTTTTTGATAGAGCTGGAAAACAGAAGTTATTCAAAACACAGACATAAGGTAACTTAGCAAGCCGACTCTTATTCAAGTTGTATTTTGTCAATAGGTGTTGCCTACTCACCTGCAGGGCTCCTTAGTCAAAGGAAAAGTCATCTTTGAAGGGTGATTGATTTGTAGGTTACTGAAATTATAAGTGTTGTTTGTATAGCCGTGTCGCTTCTACTGGGTACATTTCTTTGTTGCTCAATATTCTCCAACCAGAAATATAGTGGAAGATGTCCGCCTTTTAAATACAAGGCTGATGTTCCATAAATACGTTAACATGGATGATCCTACTTTTTAGGCCAAAAAAATGAGATAATAATTTATTTCATACACCAGGCAGTTGTCAAGAAATATTAATAACCTTTAGTCAATAGAAGGGTGCAGAACAGCTGCTGAAAGGCCTAAGACAAACAGATGGTAAGAGCAGCTCAAGGAAAGCTGGTATTAACTCCCTTTATACTATTTCTCAGGCTGAATCCTTTAGGGAGGACTCTCTGAAAATAAGTTTAAATTGAACTTTCTGCTTCACAGAAACAGCACATGAGTGCTTACAGTAAATATCCCTATGCTTTTTCATTTCAAGTTTTTATTCATGCTACCCTACATGAATAAAATGAGTAGACCAATCAGGAAGTGACTGAAAATTCAGTTCATTAAACATGCTGCTAGACTACATAAGACTACTTAGGGTCTATGTTTTTGAAGAGTATTAATGTATGTTTGTTTACTTTGAAAAAAAATGTTTTATCTGGTTTGTGGGTTTTTTTGTTGTTTATTTTTTGTTTGTTTGTTTACAAAGTGTAAGCCATTTTATTTCCACAGGACTATGAAAATCTAAGTTTCAGTGCTAAGACTGGTTCCCTCCTGAACTCTGAGGGCCTGAAGCTCATATATCCTAGAGAAGACCTTATTAGCATGCAACATTCACTGCCCAAGGGTCCTTGACCATATTTCCTTTTCTATAAAAATATAATGCCAGATTCTACAGTAATTTTCATTTACTCCCCAGGTAAACTTTTGAATAATCTCTGTAAAACGAATTTGAATAACATCTGTTTCTTGTCCCAGTTTGGCTAGATGCTGACTGAAATACTGAAGAAATTCGAAGCAGTATGCCAAATTACATCTTCTAACTGTTGGTTTTTCTGACTGCAAGCAACAATAATGGTTTTTAGACCAAATGTAGATGTAGAGATTCTACAGTTTATATTGCAATAAAGTAGAAGTTAGTGGTGCCAGTCTTTGTGAAAAATGTGTGCAATAGCAAAAGAATATGCTTCAAATTACCTAGCAGTATTCTCAGGTTACGTCTTGCATTTTCAGAAGTTAAAGAAGATCCTTAAAGGAAGGGACTTGTATATTTCAGCGTCAGCATGAATTACTTCCTAGAAAACATTTACCCATCATACTATGTTTCTATCAGGTAATTTAAATATATTTTAGGCTTTTTAAACACAACTTTAATTTTTCTTTTATTTATTTCAACTAGTTGCACGAAAAATGGACTTATTTAAAGATCATTAAGTTAATACAATAAACTTGCATTCATCAATTTATAATTTGGATACTGGAATTAAAAATATTCCATGTAATTGGATATTCATGTGTGTGGAAAATATGTGAAATAAAATCATAGGGCTAAGAACACTGATTGATATTTTACTCTCCAAGTAGTGCAGCAAATATCATCAAACCTATTCTGCAATTACACATATAGATATAAGATATAGATTTGTATATCAGATAGATAGATAGATATAAAATACAGATATAAGAATCTATTCAGGATAATCACTGAGAGGCAATTCACTTGTGGAAATATATGTATGCAGTATTGTTTTAAATATCCTAGGATATATAAATTTTTTTTCCACAGGATTTAAAGATATGATCTGAGTCTGTGGTCTTCTGAATCAGCAGTCTATCTTAAGAAGGGTGATTTTTATGTCTCTGAAATGCAAATGGATTCCTCTGCTTGAGAACTGAGTTTCTCTGCAAAGTCTTGTATAAAATCTGGAAACAAAATGCTTCAAATGAAGCAAAATTTTGTTAATTTCTGAATAATAATAATCTGTTTTATTAAAGCACACATTGTTTCCCAGTTAACTAATATGGATGACTTCTATTTTTAGCATCTGTCAAGAGAAGTTGGTGGGGGTTGGAAAGACGATAAATTTTGTTTTGCTTTTGCTAATGTGCTCACTGGTCAACGTCTGAGAGTGAAAATAGGTCCATAGTAGTCACATTATAGGTAGTAAACTTTTCAATTTCTTTGGAATTATTTCTTGCTTAATAAGATTTACCTTTCGATTAGAAGCAAGAGTCCCAGATGGATTTTTGTCCATACTCTCAACAATTTTATGTAATGGCTCTGATCATATAGGGATGGCTTCCTAGTTCTATCATTTTACAAATAAAATACTTTCCCCCTCAGAAATGATGTTGAAATATAAGATGGACATTCCTCTTAGAGAACTTTCCCACATTCATAAATTCACTTGTGTATCAGCCAAGGTAGACGTTTATGTTATTAATAACCTAGAAATGTCATGATTACATTCTTACTTAGCTAAAGGAAGCAACAATTTAAAGCCATAAATGTTGTTGGTTTGTGATTTTTTTCTCCTCAAATGCCACAACCAGTACTCGAGTTGTTCAAATATTAATTTAATTTTTTAAGTCTGCATGTAATTCCTGTCTCTCAGTTTTGATAAATCTTTTATTTACTTGTATAATGATGACACTGTCTTGTGCCATCTGATAAAGGGACTAGCGAGATTAACACTATTCTTCATGCTTAACTAACAGAAAGAAATAAAGTGATTTCATGAAAATGAAGCTAGTACTCAGTTTAGATAAGACTTCTGGGTTTTTCTTCACTCCTTAACCTCTGCCAAAAAGGAATCTTTTCAGATTATTTTAGACAAGAACTACACAGTAACACAATGGATATTACTGAACATCTCCTAATATTACATCCGGCCTCTTTTTTTTCCTTCTGACTTTATCTAGTATCAAGACAGCAGAAAAAAATTACAGTGCATGCTTATTTATATATTACTGATATAGAGCTAATGTCTCACAAGTTCATTTCTTTCGTTTTGTACCCCACTGGATTTGGAAGATTTCCCTACTTATAATTAGATTTTATTCACTTTTATGAGTGCTTCTTCTCAAAGCAGAATTAGTGTCAAAACTCCCAATATTTGTTTTCTATATATATCTGTTTGAATGCATAAAAAGGTTTGTTTCTTCCAGATAGAGGAAACAAAGTTATGTAGAACTATCTGTGACTTATTATTTTTCTATCTGAATTATACAGATAAAACTTCAGTGGACTTACAGAAAGACTTTTTTAGAACATTCATCCTATTGGAATTGTTCGTATATTTCCAGTTCCCTTTTTGGAGGGGGAAGGAGGGTGTAGGCACTTGTGTGTTGCAGTCTCTTAACCGGAATCATCTATTTGGTGGCATCAGGGATCGGGACCCTCTGAAATCACAACTGCCCACAAGATATAGAGGCCTTGTGTGCATGGTGCTCTTAATCAGAGGATCCAGGAAAGAAAGACAGTCTATATACAATATGTATATAGACAAGGGCTAAAATGGAGTCTCCAATGGAATCTGTCTTTATTGCAAATTCATGTACTTTTATAGATTTTTTAGGTTGACATAGACAATTAGACAAAAGGAATAATGGCCACATGTTATTGTCTCAGAGCTATAAGAAAGCCACGAGATGATTTTTACATACTTAAGATATTATATCATAGTCTGGATGCACTGTATTAACAATTTAATAATGCTATGGGGGGGGGGAATGATGGTAGTGTGACAAAGTGTCTGTAAAACCTGAAAGTTGTAAAGAATTTAGAAAAATTTTTACATTTTTTAAGGAATTTACCGTATATGAAATAGTCAAGTCTGTATGTTAACTTGAATACACAGAACCACATAATAACATAATTAGGCTGGAAAAGACCTCTGAGATCATCACGTCTGACCTTTGGCTGTGGCATTATGTGAAAAGATGCATTAGCACACTTGTTTAGGCTTTCAGCAAGCTGTGCATGGCAGATGAAAGACTGGATCACGAAAGTCCGAAAAAGGACAGAGCTTTACCAGAGTACAGAGAGCTCAGAAACACCATATATGGAGACTTAGTTTGTATAACACACCATTTCAGGATTGGCTGAAAAGGCTGATAGAAAAACCTCAAATCAGTGGTAGAAGTCTTCTGAAACAACCTAGGACTATTAGAGACCCTTGAAATATACTATAGTAAAAGCTATATTTACCCAAATGCTATGTTAGAGCAACATAAAGCAACTTTTTAAAGTATAAAGCTAGCTTTGTAACAATAAATGATTGGATTGAATAGGATTGGATTGATTTGGATTCTTCTTGTGCACAACACAGTTTTTGAGTCTCATTCACTTGGAAGGTCCCTATCATCGGCCACATTTGACCTAACACCATCTTGTTAAGTACACCATGGCACTAAGTACCACATCCAATCTATTCCTAAATACACCTAGGGAAAGTGACTCCACCACCTCCTTGGGCAGCCCATTCCAATGCCCAATTGTTGGGGCCTGTTTGAGAAGCCTAGAAAATGGCATAAGAAATTCTGTCTTAACAACAAGCTGAGCAGCAAAGTGAGAAATAAACAACCTGAGAAAGAACCTTCAAGAAACACCTGTAGTGCAGAAGATATAGCGGAATAATAACAACTGCACTTTCTCGCAACAAGACTAAGACTTTCTTATAATAGGATCAAGACTCTCTCATAACAACATCGAGACTTTCTCATAATAAAATAAGACCTTCTCACATAACAATAAGGTTTTTCTTAAGGTGATTTCATAGTTAGCTTAAACCAATGAAATTATAAAAAACAAGTATATTCACCAATGAAAATGTACTGCACTGTATTCTAAAAAGTATAAAAACCTTGAAGGTTTGCAGTAAAATGCCTTCCTAGATTAAGAAGACAAGTGTTATGTCATTGCTGTCCGCTGGTGAAACAGCAACACCCAATTACTCTCTCTGTCAAGAAATTACTAACGTCTAACCCTAAACCTCCCCTTGTACAGTTTAAGACTGTGACTTCTGTCCTCCTGCTGGTTGCCTGGGAGAAGAAAGCAATTCGCACCTGGCTACAACCTCCTTTTAGGCAGTTGTAGAGAGTGGTAAGACCTCCTCTGAGCGTCCTCCTCTGCAGGCTAAACAACCCTAGCTCCCTTAGCCACTCCTCATAGGACTTGTGCTCCAGACCCTTCACCATCCTCATTGCCTTTCTTTGGACACACACTAGCACCTCAACATCCTTCCTAAATTGAGGGGTCCAGAACTGGACAGAGTGCTCAAGATGAGGCCTCACCAGTGCCAAGTACAGGGGAGGAATCTCTTCCCTGATCCCGCTGGCCACACTATTTCTGATATAGGCTAGGATGCCATTTGCCGCCTTGGCTACCTGGACGCACTGCTGGGTCATGTTCAGTTTCCTGTCGAACAGTACCTCCAGGTCCATTTCTGCCTGGCTGATCTCCAGCCACTCTCTCCTCAGACTGTAGCGCTGCAAGGGGTTCTTGTGGCCAAAGTAAGGGATTTGGCACACAGTCTTTTTGAACCACTGCCATTGGATTCTGCCCATCTACTCAGCCTAACCAGGTGAAATCTTTCCCATATCTTATCAAACTGGAGGCTTTGGAACATACAAATTGATCAAATTAATTGAGAAACTTGCTGAAATGCAAGCTTAATTCAGAAAGGCTTGTGTTGATTGAAAAACTACAGTTCTGAGTTTTTCCTGGAGGGTCATTCTTACTCAACTCTGTAAACACACCCTTCAGTAATCTTGAAAGAGAAAAAAACAAGTATCTGTTTATCAATGAGTCTAAGAAAAATCCTCACCTGTTTTCAAAATTTCTAAAGGATATTTGAAATACATTTACTCATACATAGTGACTTAAGCAGAATAATTTCTTTATCACGGGTGTCGTTACATGTGAACTGACAGTAGTAACACAGTGGGAGCATGCTCTTAGCCTCTAGGTATTATGAGAAGATAGAAGTTCTCTTCCTATGAGAAGTTAGAAGTGGATCCTAGTAAATATTCATTCCCTGATGACAAAGATAATCCAAGAAAAGGAACGAACCGGACAGGGACCTATAAAGCTGCAACTAGAGAAGATTACAGAGGTTAAGAAGAGTTGTGTTGATTTTGAAAACAGTGGAGATGTTCCTCCCTCAATTTGAAACATTCTTAACAGTCCCTCTGTAAGATTTGTCCCTTTGTAATATATGTCCTTAAACAGCCCCTCTCTCTATATGTGTATGTTGTGTTTAAGGATAGGTTAGATGATGAACTTAGTGGTATGGTTTAGATGGTTTAAATGGTTTAGATGGTATAGATGTTAGACCGATGTTGGGTAGGTTGTTAACCTAGGTAAAGGTTGGACTTGATGATCTCCATGGTCTCTTCCAACCTTATTAATTCTGTGTGTATGTGTATGCTTGAGTTTGAGTGCTAGTTGGTCGAGCACTTCATTGAATTTTCACTGTATGTCATCTACAGGCATTAATCTCTCAGTTTATAGAGTCTGCTTTTCTTACATCTACTGTAAATAAATGACTCAAAAAATCTGAGAACTTCAACATTTATGGTGTAGATAAAGTACTGGGACATAAGTCGCAATAAAAAAATAAAACTGCTCTTGCATATGCAATATAACTTACTGAGAAGATCCAGAGATGGAAATAAAGGTGAAAAGACTGTAAAGAATATCAATAGACTATTCATTGCAACTATCCATGCTTGCGTTCGGCTCGATATAGACATTATGTACATACATATAAACATAAAAATATTGTGCAGAACATATGTAATGCAAGGATAGCATATTTCAGGATGTCCTTCTAAGTAGGTGCAGGCTGCTAAAGCAAACACTTCAGGAGAACATGAAAGAAATGGTTAAATATTTCAGAATTGCTGGAAAGACAGCTCAAAGCACACTAATTACGAAATTAATGTGATAGTTTACCGGTGTTAAATAAATGTTACTAATGAAGTACATTCATTTTTACCCACATAGTATAATATTTAGATTGAATAAAAGGCACAATTCTTGCACTAACCCAAGAAATTATCTTCTTTTTTATCTTCTCTTGTTTGTTTTTTTTGTTTGTTTGTTTTTGGTTTTTTTTCCCCCTCTAGGGTGTGCTTCATTCAATTCAAGGTGTACTGTTTAATCTGCATACCCATCAGGCTGCCTGCATGGCCCAAATGCACTGGCACCTCTCTGAGACTATAAGCAAAAAGGAAGAACAGTCGCTAAAAGGTCTCTGTGAAATAATAAATCAGCAACAGTTGCTCCAGACATTAGAAGAAGGTAGTTTGCAAATCAAATACTTCTAGGAGGAAAACAGCAGAAATAAAGCAAACTGTTTTTAAGACAACATGAATAAACTGTGCTCTTGCCTTTGGCCCCTACAAAACTAAAATTATCAAAGAAATTAAAATCAACACAACTAATGGGTAAAGATGCAGAGAGCTGAGCTAAAAATAAATAAATTTATAAATTGACCAGAATAATGAAATAATTCGTCACTGAAACAGCTAGGCATCCCTAACATTTTCCTACTAAGGGACAAAGAAATAGATACTGAAACTAAACCTAGTTCATGCAGTTTTATTTCTAATAGCTTTCAGAAAAGTCATATTACGTGGACTGCAGAATTATAGTGATGCCCTGGTTTTTCTTTTCTATTGTTAACTTCTTTCTCCCCGTGACTAAAATCAAGGGTATTGATAGCTCATCAATGTCTGCCGCTGCTATTGTTCTTCAGGATTTTCTGGTTTTTTTGGCCTCTTCTGGCAAACCCTATGAATGCAAAATGAGTATGAAATCAAAGGAGATAGAAAACAATAGATCTAACACAGTTTTAGGAACACTGGAACTCCAAAATTATTTTTTTGGTTAGGTACACTCTTCTTCAGTTATTTCACCTTTCCTTATTACTTTTAATTTTTATTTCCCCTCTTACATTCTAGAAAATGTAAAAAAATCACACGTATATGAATCAGTTTTAATTCCTTCTTTATGGTTAGGCGTTATTCAGTTGATATTTACTGTATTGAATTTAAAAAATGAAGGTGTTTTTCAAAATAAGAGTTAATTGCCTATGAAATAAAAAAAAGTTTGATTGAGAGATATTGTATGACAAATTGCTCTTATCATTTCTTGCAGCACTTTGGAAGAACTAGATGAATACCAAGACAAGACTGCTAAACATAGCACAAACACACAGAATAAAGGTTCAGACAGCCTACAAAATCTGCATGAAATAGACAGAACACACAGATACAAACCAGATGGAAAAATATGAAAATATGAAATTATGAAAAATATGACTCTCACACAGACAAAAATTTATTGGAAAAAACCTCACAAGGAGACCAGTATTCCAAGTCATGTAAAGAGAAATTAAGGAGTCAACAGTATAGGAAATACATGGAGCAGGTACTGTGAGGACTGGCTTCCTACAAAGAACTCAAAATGAAAATAATTGCCTGTTTGCAAGTCATAGGAAAAAAAAAAATCATGGAACAGCAATGGAAAGCAGACATGTTAATAGGTCTTTTGAGTACAGTACTTTGTAGTATCAAACAATTAACTTGTATAATAGTAACTCACATCAGTTTCAGAGGAGTAGTGGCGGTGGTGATAAATAAAGAAAATAAAGCAAAAAAGCCATTCACTTAGGCTTTTTCTCCTACTTCTCCTAGGTGTTTATCAACTTGCATTCAAGGATCATGACCCAGACATGACCCAGGCACAAAAGATTTAACATTTACTCCAAAGTCACCAATAGTTGTGCTTTTTCTGCTTGTAAATGACAGTACTTAATTTTTGGCTTGTTATCATCTATTTCTGCAGTATTTATGTCTATCTCATACACACGTCTATATACTTCCCAAAACTAAAAAACTCTACTTTCAGGTCAAAATACTTAATGATTTCTGACAAACGCAAAACAGGATTTTTGGTGTCTTTGTTTCACCACCCAAGATTTACCTAAGCAATAAATCTTTTAAATTGGGAAATATGGTATCCATATAAAAAAGTAATTTATTGTTTTAAAATATTATGACTAGAATAGTAATCAGTGCCTTCCAGTGCCCCAGGACAGTAGAAGTAATGCATAAATGTATTAGAGCCCAAGGGAATTCATAAGGTGTTTAATATTGATCTGTCGACCATTGACTGGCAGAAACATTAGAACAAGATATTTCAGTTTTGGGCTGACATAATTTATTCTGTGGAATCATAGAACAGTTAGGATTGGGAGGGACCTTAAATATTGTCTAGTTCAATCCCCCTCACCATGGACAGGGACACTTTCCACTAGACCAGGTTACTCAGCGCCCTTTCTAGCCTAGCCTCGAACACTTCCAGGGATGGGGCATCCACAATTTCTCTGGGGAACCTGTTCCAGTGCCTTATAGTAAGTGATAGTTACTCTGACAGTAAAGTATTTCTTCCTCAGACTGTGGTTTTCCTTTGATCTGGTCCAAATTCCATTAAAAATTACAAAGGACCCTGGAGATAGGCTTGAAACAAGAATTATTATGCTGTCAATTTAAGTTCTCAGTGATGCGTGGTTGGAAGATGACTACTGTTGGAGTTTACTCTGATTTCAGTTTCATATATTTTGGAGAGAGAAACGCTTGAAATCATTAAAAAAAAAAAAAAAAAAAATGTAGAAATTTGTATGCATAGGTTTTATCACACACTATAATTTCTTGAAAAATGGCCAGACAAACACTGTTAGAAACTTAATAAAAACCCCAGACATTGTTATGGTCCCTAAAAGTTGAAATCTTGAATTACTTCTCTTACTGTTTTTAAATACTGTTATAGGTACAAAATATATTCTAATATATATGTCCTGAAACTGTTTTGGTAAACTAAGGAACTAGAGGGATTTGGGGTTTATTTTGGTTTGTTTTTTTTTCCTTACATGTTTTGTTGCTTTTGGTTCCCATTAATATTCCTCTGGGACTTCTCTGGTCTGGTTGTGAGGTTTCCAACCTCTCATTTTCCCTAGCAGCAATATCTGATAAAATAAATTTGACCTGTAAAACTTTTTGTGATGAAGCATTGACTTTTTGGTACTTTTAATTAATAGTTTGCTTATACATTAAAGGATAATCATGAAAAAAGATACAATTGGCTGTGATGAAACAAGTTTCAAATTAAATTCTAGAGAGAAATATGTTGGATTTTTTCAACAGTAATATTTTAAAATAGTGCACAGATAGAATAAAACCCTACATCAACAAAATTACAATATAGAGAGTGAACACTTGAGATGTTGAGTAAACAGAGCATAGCTTGAAGTCCCAACCCTGACAAGACCAGAGACATAAAAGCTTTTACTGAAGAATATGATACTTCCCAGAGGAGATGCCACTTCTTGTCTCTATCACTTAGTACTGACTAATGTTGTATAACTCATGTTCTAATAAACGACATAAATGTTTAATTTTTTTTCTGGTTTTGTTATTCAAAGCTAAGATTCTTCTGCTGGAGTATTCAGAATTGCAAGAAGTAAACAATAAAGAACTGAGACTACAGTCCTCTTTGTACTCAACCTCCTTTTTTATTTTCCCATAAGCCCTTCAAATGTTAGGATGCAAAATTTTCATTATATGTAATAGAATAATTTAAACCAGAAACATTTCTTTAAACTTTAAGTGAAGAATCAAGGGATATTTTCTGGGAAAAAGTATTACTTGTGAAAGAAAAGCTAATGGAGTGAGTAAACAAAATCAACATCTTTTCTGCCTTTACAAATTTATATTAGGCTACAAGAAGCAGCAGTAGATTTTATAAGTCAGTTATTTGAAGTGTCCCACCATCGCTCAGTAGCTGGAAAACTCCTTGTTAGGGTTTGGGTTTGGTGGGTGTCGGGTTTCAAGGCGTTTGGGGTTTTTGGGTGGTTTCGGGGGGAGGGTGTTTGAAGGGTGTTTGGGAGGGAGTTTGGATGGTCCACGTGTTTGTCCTGTTTTAAAACCGTTTTTTTCCCTGGCCCGGGTGGGGATGAAGGGTCCACTGCTCCAGCCCACTCTCTCCTGGAGCCAGGGGAAGGCACGTGCTGCTCCCGGCTCTCCTCTCCTCTTCCACCCGCGGTTTCCCGGTGCGGGGCTGGAACCGTGGCAGCTCTAAATAGTCTGATATTGATCACCAAAAAACATGAAATTAGTTAGCCAGATAGGAAAAGCATTTTGGCCCTTTCCATAAAATGTAATATAGACTAGCTCTTTTGTGTGTAATTCAATCTAGTTCATATAATCCAATCTTTGATAGATTTGGATACTCTTCACAGGCAAATATGCTATAATCTCTTAGGCATAGGATAAAACTCATTTTTGTATTTTTTTTTTTGTTAGAAAGCATGTCTTTAGTGTTAATTAAAGTATTTTTGTATTAAGTATTCACCTTCTTCTAGGATAATCATGTGCTGAAACCCTAAAGATTTCTTAGTAGAGTAAGTCTAATAAAAGCTGTACAGTATGTTAATATATTCTGCTTCTGTATGCTCTTGTTTAATAACGTATGCCATCTCATCCTGGTGCATAGCTTATTCTCTCCTCAACATTTGTTTATGAATATTATAACAGAAGTTCTTCATTTTGCACAACAACCTGAGAGACACCCTCATAATACTGAGCGGAGCATGTGCCAGAAACATATCTTTTGAGAATAGACGTGTAAATACTTTAGGACTTCTGCAATGATGCAGAAAGTAAAACAATCTCTCTCTACCAGACTTTTAATATTTGTTACAATTTGTCTTTGAATAAAATTGAAATTTGAAAAATAAAATTTGAATAAAATCTGAATTTTCTAAGAAAATGTTTACCAGGAATAAAGGGGGTTTTTTAATTCCATAGTTCTGAATTGGTCTTGAATTCTTCACATTAATTCGTTTTCTATTTTCTCTCCAACATTGACAGTGCTTGGATGAAGCATTGAAAGTGATGTATGTTGATGTATAAAATAAAAGTGAGTTGCTGAAGTGGAGTCATAGGATTGATAAAAACTGAAAGAAATAATTTTGCTGATTAAATTGTGTGGATTCTTTCTGACATACTTCGGTAGTCAGAAAATGTAGTCAATTCAGTATTTCTACTTTAATATTTAGGTGAATATGTCAGTCTGTGCTGTACTATTAGGGGACTAAAAATTTGAGACTATGATAAAAAAAGCACATTTCTTGCTGGTTTTATTTGGATATTTTGGTGACCCATTTAGTCTTATGACTTAGGAGATTTACCGATTATTCCTATCAGTGAATATTTGTGAATATTGAGAAATATATCTATCAAGAAAGAATACAAACTTAATTGTGGAAAAACTGTCCTATTTTTAAAGGTGATCCAGATAAAAATCTGAATTAGAAATCTTTTGACTGGAAGTATGAAGTGTGTTTCTCAGGTTTCTCATGTTGTTCCTCTCATTTTATCCTTCTGATATTTCCCTGTCCCTGAAGAAATTTCTTTTACTGGAAATTACAATATAAAGTCTGACAATGGAATTAATAGTTTTCAGTAGACTTAATTAGATAAGACATCTCCTTAATGTATTGGTGTTGTTTTTTTTCTCAGATCTCTCTAATATTGCTTTTTCTATTAGTTTAAAAGAAATTACATTTAGTCTGGTAAACTAAGGTCACTTATAAAACTCCTGTTTTCTACTTATTTTTAAAAAGCATTGATGTAGCAGAATGTTAGGCTGTATTGCAGTGTGTCAGACTATGATATAATGTCTTAGGTAT
The DNA here is from genome assembly GCA_013399895.1 of Serilophus lunatus. Classification (NCBI taxonomy): domain Eukaryota; kingdom Metazoa; phylum Chordata; class Aves; order Passeriformes; family Eurylaimidae; genus Serilophus; species Serilophus lunatus. The sequence goes on along the minus strand of VXBA01002136.1, from coordinate 338,638 downwards.
GTAAACATCATCTTGTGACTGTCCTGTGGATCTGGGACAGTGACACATGACCACCTTTCCTTTTGTCTATTGGCTGTGTTAACCTAAACAATCTTTGGACTATAAAACCAGATGAATTTGCAATAAAGACAGACTCCAGGAGACTCCATTAGTTTCTCCATTTTAGCCCTTGTACATATTGTATATAGACTGTCTTTCTTTACTGAATCCTCTGATTAACAGCACCATGCACGCAACGCCAGTATGTTTTGTGGGCAGTTGTGGTTTCAGAGGGTCATGATCCCCTACACCACCAAATTGATGAGTCCGTTCTAAGGGACCACAAACACAACTGGACAACAATTGGTGGCCCGTACGGGGACTAGGTTTTGGCAACAATTGGTGGCCCGTATGGAGATGGAACCACATTAATTTGGATCCAAACAGTTTTCAAACATTATTTTGCATTGAACATAGGTTTAAAAAATTATCAAATGCCTTTAAGCTACCTGTTTTAACCATAAGCTATTACAAGATATTACTCCAAATATGACTGAGTGCCATTTTTTTTCAACCATCCATGTCTTTCAGATTACCTATAAAAGCAAGTAAAATCCTCTACTTCTTCCAATAAACACTGAAATATTCTCAGCATTAGGCTTTAAATTTTACATTTCTCCCTTTTATTTCCAAGTCATCATATTAGATGCCTGTTCTGATCTAATACTGATTTAATATTATTTATAATACCTCTACTGAAGTGGTATATAATAGGAAAGATAAAGAAAATTCAATTTCATTAATGCTCAAATATTTTTTATTTCAAAATATTTTTCCTTGCTGTTGATATGAACTGCTAAAAATAGTTAGAGCCTTTCTCAATGGAATTAAAAGAAAAAAAAACAAACAAAAAACAACAAACAATTAAAATTCCTTGAAGTTTGAATCCTTACTTTCAATTTTTTTGTGTCTGTAAATGAAAATTCCTTTATCATTTGTCCTACCAAATTAATTTTCATCTTGTCTAAGTCTTTCTTATGTATGTTTATCATATGAAATTAATGAAATGAATCTGAATATCTTCCGGAATTAGTGCTCTCAAAACCTCAAAAGATGACTAGGACACTCATGGAAAGGTATCTTTTCCGAGAAGAGCTGATTTTGCAGTTATACGACCTTGTCTATGCATTCCCTATCTTCCAGCTGCTACGTATGTCTGCACTGCTATATTGACTTGGACCGAAAAAGAGAAATATTAAAATACAGTCGTACTTCTACGTACACTGAAGAGGGCAGACCGAATAATCATTTTATCACTGGCTTCTGACTGAAGAACTTTTAACCCACTACAAGTTGGTTTGGTTGGGGTTTGGATTTTGTTTGTTTCTGGTTTTGTTTTTATTTTCAGCATTATCAAGTGTCTTATAATAAAATTCATTTATGTTTTATGTTTTGTATTTTCTATTCTTCAATATTTTTGGTTTCAAGGAAATAATAAACAGAGAATAAAAGGGAAAAAACCCATAAGGAACCCCAAAACCCAAATAAATGGTAGGAACCAGAAATTTGTCTTAATTATCTTTATAAAACAATTTTAATGAATAAAGTGGCTGGTTTCCAATTGATTTACTGTATTTCTGGGATTGTCTCTGCTGTTCAAAATGATTCTTGCCTTGGAGTGACATAGATCATTGAAGTTTATTGTGATGCTAGCAAGTAACAAATCACTAATTAAAAATCTTTTGTGTGTGTGTATTCCTTGCAGGCTTCAAGAACACTTGAATAGACTTTCATTTGTGTCTTTATAGCTCAGAGCATATTCAATGCTTTTTCTCCCACCCCCTCCCCCCCCCCTTTTAAGGGTATGATAAAATTTGCAGATTTAGTAGAAGCTATTACTACCATATGGAATGTAGCGATGTTTCATGGAAGGTTTGATCACCTGTATACCTCTAAAAATTTTGAGAATTCATAATGTAGAAAACAATTGACCTAATCGGTCCTTCTTTGAAAGGAACATATTTAACAGGAGGTGATGTGAAATGAAACCCTAACCAAATTTCTCTATATGTAATTCCTCCACAAGCTGTTTAAATAAGCTGACATTCTTCCCTGGGGAAGCTATGACTTAACAGAAACTGCACAGAGACCTCAGTGCCTCAAGCACAGATACTTGGTACTTCTACTGGAGAACTGGCATATTAAGACATTCAGAGGGCTCCATGATTTGTATTTGTTACAAAAAAAGTTGTGAGATGGTTCAAAATGCTTTTTATAAAATTCTCGGCACTTTAGAATGAACAAACAAATTATAGAATTCACTTCTGTCTGTTGATTTCCCAGTACTGTTTGCTTTCCAGCAGACACTTGTTCATTAAGATAATTAACTTGCAAAGCATTTGCAGAACTCAGCACTGTCAAATCGAGCACAGTGGGCTGATAAATATGTTCCTGTTTGTTACATAGAATATGTTTGCTAAAACTGTACAATGCGCCTTGCAATGAGAAAAATGACATGCTCCTTCAGGATAGAAAAAAAATTAGATAGTATTCCACTATGCATAGATACTAAAATCTCACCAAAATAAAAAAGTTAAGTTGAAAACAAATTAGTTATACAGCATTATTTTCCCAATGCCCACACTTACAAGGAGAGCCACTGTTTGTCACACATGTTTTTGAAGGAAGGTATGGGTGGTGTTGAGGTGCGCACTGACAGTAGTATGCATGGCCAACAGTAAAGTATCAGATAGGGAGGGGTCAGAGGGTGGCAGAGGGGATGGGACCCCTGAACTGAAAAATACTATGGGAACTGAGGTGAAATCCCACGAAGGAAGACCCGAGGAGAAGAGGGGGGATTAAAAGGGACTAACAGTTCTGGTTCTCTCACTCTCACTCCTTGGATGCCACACCTGCCACTTCTCAACCGGAGTCACCCAGCTGCCGCTTCTCAGCAAGAGCTGCCCAGCCGCTGCCCACACTGGTTTCCCACCACAGACACGGTTGTCTCTGCCACTGCCCTCTGACCACCAGAGAAGCTGCCAGTTTCTCACCATCGCCATTGCTGTCACTTCTGTGTGGCAGCCACCCCGCTGCTGGCACTACATAACTGTATAAAGATTGTATCGCTACCTTTGTGGCGTGAAAGTGAAACAGTGATTTTTTGGGTAACATTTTTCTCTCTTATTGTTTTTTTCTGTTTTGTTTTCTATTTTTAGTAAAAGCCGTTATTTGTTCCTACACTTTACTCAAATATCTCATAATTTCAAATTCTCTTACTTTGGAGGGAGGAGTTTCTATCAAATCAGAAGTTCTGCCTCTTGGTAGACATTCCCTATAAAACAAGACACCATTATTTCACCCTTATGAGGCACTGCTTTTTCTTGGTTTGTAAAGGCATAGACAACAGTAATAGTAAGCAAAATATGCCAGTATGTCGTCTAACATTGAGAACCACTAACCTCACACCAGAAAAAAAAAGTGAACCTAGGCAGTAAAGAAAAAGGAATGGATATCAGCTGTGGGTTAGAGAAGCTGCATTATCTCTTGAGTGCATGGCATTCTATCTGAAGTGGTAAATTCTTAAGCTATGCTGACAGTGAGTCAATGGACCAAAATTAGTTCCATCTAATAGTGAATAATTGTGCCAATTTCTTTTATATCTTGGTCAATGGGAGCTGAGAGTTCATTATTGAAGTCTATTTTTTAACTATCTTTATCTGAAGATTTAAAGCTTTCATATGTTGTGTTGGAACGACAAAGTATTCACATTTACTGTTGTGGCATATGCAAAGCAGACTTTTCTGTTAAAGAAAATAGCAATATTTGAAACATTTGAAACTCTTTTAGTAGTGAGCCTAGTTTAGTTTCCTATTGATTGTTCTCACTATGTAGCCTTTAACTGGTTTTCAGACATTGCACTGTTTGTAAATGCCCCAAAGAACATAATAGATCTAAAATGGTAATTTAAATCTATGCTAAATATTCCTCTACTTCAGCTCAAACCATCTACAGTTGTCCTGAAAAAAGATATTAAAGGTTGTGCGAAGAAGAGGTAGCCTTTCTGACTCATCTCTCTCTCATCTACTAGACCTACACAACCAGATTGAAATATACTTCCTCAGTTTCTATTGTAAAGTGCAAACATTCTGAGCAGTAGTATCACATACAGTCTTTGGACATTTACTTTTTTTTTTTAATTTCGTATTTGCTAATCTAGTTTACATATTCTCAGAATTTTTCTTTTAATTTGAAAAATTCTACCTCTAGGTTTGAAAAAATCTGAAAGTTTTTTAATAGATATTGTTATCATCATATCTGCTTATAAAACATCAACGAATCTGAAACTTTATGGGGTGGTCCATCACAGGATAGTTTGTTTTGATTTAGTTATTCAATGTTCCTTTTCTTTTCCTCTTTCTGTTTTTTTCTATATTAGTCAGAGTTGGAGGGGGTCAGAAGATGGATTGTGTCTCATAGCTACTCCTCTGCCATTTCTTGATTACATTAATTTTAATCTTGTAAACAAAATGTCTTGATTGAACAAATTCTCATTCTTGATAACACGACATGAATTCATCAAGGAGACAGGATGCCAAAGACATGTGACTGAGGTAAGAATGAAATTTCATCAGATCATATGGAATGGAAATCTTTCTTGAGGAATAGGATTTTAATGATTTTTTGGGGTCTTTGGTAAAAACAAACAGAAAAGGACAGAAGTATCTAACTTGGCTTTAAATGACACTGGATTTTTTTTTTTTTTAAATCTTTTTGAGTTTCACAAGGTTCAAACTTAGTCTTGCATATGAAAAATCATAGTTGCTGAGCAGCTACTGCCCTCTGGACTATTGTACCACGCTAAAGATATTTCAGGTGTGATGAACCATTTCACAGAATCACAGAATGGGCAATGTTGGAGGGACCATAGTGAGTCATCTAGTTCAATCTTCCTGCTCAGACAAGGTCATCCTAGCATACTTTGCACAGGATTGTATTCAGACAGTTCTTGAATATCCCCAATGAGGCAGATGGCACAAAATGTCTGGGCAGCCTGTTTCAGTGTATGGTCACCCAAACAGTAAAGAAGTTCTTCCTCGTCTTCAAGTGGAACTTCTTGTGCATCAGTTTCTTACCATTGTCTCTTGTTCAATTGCTTGGCACCAAAGTAAGAGCCTGGTTCCATCTTCTTGACATCCTTTCTTCAGATACTTACAGCAGTAGATAAGGTTCCCTATCAGTTGTCTCTTCCAGAGTGTGAACAGACCTGGCTCCCTCAGCTTTTCCTTGTAAGATAGATGCTGCAGCTCCCTATTCTTTTTTTTTTTTTTTTTTTTTTTTTTATTTCTCACTCGCGCTT
>VXBA01002136.1:310711-333270 GCA_013399895.1 Serilophus lunatus | reverse complement strand
TAATCTCTCCACTGGACTTGGTCCAGGAGCTCCATGACTCTCGTGTACTGAGGAATCCAGAACTAGACACAGTATTCCAGATGTGGCCTCACCAGGGCTGGGTAGAGGGGCAGGATCACTTTCCTCAGCATGCTGACAGTGCTCTTCTTAACGCACTCCAAGTTACCTTTGGCCTTCTTGGCCACCAGGGCATGCTGCTGGCTCATGAACACCAGGATGCCCAGGTCCTTCTCTGCAGAGCTGCTTTGCAGTAGGTCAGACCCAAGCCCAGACTGGTGCATGGGGTTCCTCCTACCCAGGTGCGTGACCCTGCACTTGCTGTTGCTGAATTTCAGAAAGTTCCTCTCTGCCCTTCTCTCTACCCTGTCGAGGTACTTCTGAAGGGCTGCACTCTGGGATATCATCCACTCCTCTGTTTTATGCTGTCAGCAAACTTGCTGAGGAGGCACTCTATCCTTTTGTTCAGTTCAGTGACAAGCAAATTAAAGAATACCCCACCCAGTCCCACTAAGAGGACATCACTAGTGACAGGCTTCCAACTAGATCCTATGCCACTGTTTACAACCCTCTGAGATCTGCTGTTCAGCTGATTCTCAATTCAAGACACTATCCACTCATCCAGTCCACACTTCCTGAGTTTGCCCATTTTTGAGAGACAGTGTCAACAGCCTTGCTGAAGTCAAAGTAAACAATATCCACTGCTCTTCCTCATCCACCCAGTTGTTATTCCATCATAGAAGGCAATTAGATTGGTCATGCATCATTTTCCTATAGTGAATCCACCCTGACTACTCCTTATCATCTTCTTGTCTCCCATAAGGATAAAGACGGCTTCCAGAATGAGGTACTCCACCACCTTTCCAGGGATGGAGGTGAAGCTGACTGGCTAGTAGGTCCCTAGTTATTTCTTCTTGCCCTTTTTGAAAACTGAGGTAATAATTCTGCTTTTTCCATTCATCAAGCACTTCTGATTGCCACAACCTTTCAAAGATGATTGTAAACAGCCTAGCTATGGTGTCTGCCAGCTCTCTCGGCACACAGAAATGCATGCTATTGGGTTCCATGAACTTGTGGATATTAAATTTATCTCGTGTTCTCCAATCCAGTCCTCTTTAAACAAAGGAAAATCTTCCTTCCGACATTCCTTTACCATGGTCTCCTGGGTCAGAGATTCCTGAGGGTTGGTCTTGTCGGTGGAGACAACTACAAAAACATTCAGTCTTTTCTTTGTCCTGTTACCAGAGTTCCCCATTCATTTAGTAACCAGCCACATTATCCTTTGTTTTCCTTTTGTTATTGATGTATTTGAAGAAGCCTTTCTTATTGTCCTTGACATCCTTGGCCAGATTTAATTCCACTTTGGTCTTCCTTGTTTCATTTTAACTTATTCTGAAAAACTCTCTATTCTAATTCCAAGTGGCCTGACCAAGCTTCCATTTCCCATGTATTTCTTGCTTACAGTTGAGTAACAAGAGTTCATGTTCATCCAGGCAGATCTCTTCTCCTCTTTGCTCATTGGGTTGCATCATTCTTGACCCAGAGAAAGCGATCCTTGAATATCAATCAGCTTTCTTGGACTTTTCTTCCCTGAAGGACCTGTTCCTACGGAATTCTCATGAAAAGATCCCTGAAGAGGCTACAGTTAGCTCTCCTGAAGTCCATGGTTACAATTTTAATTGCTGCCCTGCTTCCTCCTGGCCTGACATTGACTCCACAATCTCACAGTCACTGCAGCCAAAACTGCTACCAACCTCACATCTCCAAAAAGGACTTCCCTGTTTGTTGATATAAACTTTGGGAACACAACATTTCTTATTTGATCCTCCACCACCTGTGTCAGAAAGTTTTCATTAATGCTTTCCAGGAGTCTTCTAGACTGTACTCCTCCTCCTCCCTAGTGCTTCTTCAGCAGAAGTCAGGGTAGTCCATGTCTCCCAAAACAATTGGCTGTGACTTTGACACTGCTTGAAGCTATTTGTAGAAGTCCTCATCCACTTCTTCCCTTGCTCAGGCAGCCTGTAGCAAACATCCACAACAGTATCACCCTTACAAGTCTGCCCTTTAATCCTAACCCATAAACTCTCGACTTGCTTGTCAGCCACTCTGACATAGAGCGCAAAATATTATAAGTGTTGCATCACATAAAGGGCAACTCCACCACCATTCATTTCCATTCTGTCTCTCCTTGAAGTCCTTGTCCTTGTCTCCTTGGCCCTTCGTGAAAACATTTCAGTCTGGTAGGTAATGCAGTATTGTGCCATAATATTGATCTGAACTCATGTGTGTCAGAGTCTGATAGTCTCTGACAATTTTCTTCAGATATTCCACACATAGAGAGCATAATGTTTAAAATCATATTTAGCTATTTCCCTGAATCACAGAATAAGAAAAGATGCTGAGTTGCAAGGGACCAATAAAGATCATGGTATCAAACCCCTAGCCCTGCACAGTAACATCCCCAAGAGTCACACCATGTGCCTGAGTATTGTCCAAATGCTTCTTCAGCTCTGTCTGATGCTGTGGCCACTTCCCTGGGGAACCTGTTAGAGCAGTCAACCACACTCTGGCTGAAGAACCTTTCTCTAATATCCGACCTAAACCTCCCTGATATGGCTTCAGGCCATTACCTTGGGTCCTGTCCCTGGTCACCCCAGAGATTAGTGCCTGTTCCTTCTCTTCCTCTTGCTGCAGTGTAATGTCCCCTCATTTTCCTCTTCTCCAGGCTGAACAGAACCAGTGACCTCAGCCATTCCTCATATGGCTTCCCCTCGAGGCCTTTCACCATCTTTGTTGCCTTACTTTGGACTCCCTGTAAGCTTAATGTCTTTCTTATATTGTGGTGACCAAAAGTGCACACAGTATCCAAGGTAAGGCTGCACCAGTGCAGAGTAGAACAGGGCATTTAAATCACACAGGATTTGTGATTTAGTAGAGTGATTAAAAATATACTTAAATCTCAAAACAAATGGAAGTTATGGCAAAATGTAGCAGTTGCAATATACAGTTCAATCACCAGTGTGATTCCCATTACCAGCCTCAATCCTGTTCTCTATCACAATGCTTAGTATCTTCAGCTGATGGGTAGGAATAGGAGGGCTGATGACAGCACAAGCTTGTTGAATCCTAAAATCCTTTGCTGAAGTCAGGCAGACATTCACATTCTTTTAATGAACTCAGGGACAAACATTCACCCCATCAGTTGATGACTGTTTATCTAAAGTGAGGAAGGTTGTGTGCCCCGTTCCCTTTGTGAAGTCTGGTTAGGCTTCTCATCACATCCTACATTAGTCTCTGAGTTGCACTTGCCCATCTTCTCTATTCTAAAGATTTGTTAATCTGTCACAATGTGAGTCTATAAGAGGGAACAAAAAGCATGATAAAATAAAATACGCAGATAGCGTATAGAAAAATACATATAAATATATATAGATAAATAAATGTATAAAAATAAAAATATGTTCAAAAAGAAGAAAAAATATTGGTTTACTTATATTCCTTCTTTTTAAAAAATCGTTAAATGTAGTAAACTGTATCAAACTGTTTCCAAAGCATTTTCACAATACTGAACTTTTAAATAAATTAAAATAACAAATGCAATCAAGGTCACAGCAATGAAACTAAGTATTTTGAAACATAAGGAAAAAATTGGGAAAATAGTCAATGAGAATTAGAACTAGGAAAAATTAGGTTTTGGGATCAAGAGTTGAAGAATCATACTTGCTTCTCAGATTCAAAATAGTGAAAGAATATCTCCCTGCTGGTCTGAGGATAAATGCCTTCCTGGGCTCACTAAGTCCTTGTTGTCACTTTTGTCAGGTGCTACTTATTTTTCCATTTGGTGATGGATTAGCCACATTAAGATCATAGCTTTAAGCAACAATTTTATCCTGTTTATACTTATAAGAGAAACATCAATCACATTCAACCCCACAGCCCTGTAACTTCTACTTATATCTCACAAGCTTAGCACAAATATGATGCATTTTGTAGAGATAGGTATTATTCACAGTGATGTCTTCCTATCACAGTGGTTGTTCCTGATGAACTTGGGAAACCTCACTAATATTTTTGGTTGTTGTTTATTTTACGGCTCTTAGTGTTCATATACTATCACAGAATACCTTTCAAATTATCATCTAGCAAAAAAATTCCACATACCTTTCTATTTTCTGCTAAGAAAAGGCAGAGAGCTGAAAGACTGAAATAATCTTATCCCTAGAAACAGAGATAAAATATAAAACCTGCTTATTCTTTTATTTTAGTCTGAGGAAATGTTACTTGCATTGCTTGAGGAAAAAAAGAAAAGGAACAAACTTCAAAGAAGACATATGGGGATCTTTTTGAAGTTGCACACTTTTTTCATGTGTGGAATTATTTTTCACAGAAATATTTCAAATAGGGTACTGCAGTTGAGCTAAAGGTTATGTCCATTTGTCTGTGATCTTTTATTAAGCTGCTAATTTTACCTTAATTTTATTGTTTTAATAAGAATGGACAGTTAATCTTGATTGGCTTCCTTACCGTATAGTTTACTCAGGAATCATCTGTTACTGTCAAGATTTTGTCACCAAATCCATTAAAGAAATTGATAGATTAGGGAAAATTTTTCAGATTTTATTGACATTAAAACCCAAACAAATAAGAAAAAAAACCCACAAGCAAACTAACCAAAACCAAAGCAAAATCACATGCAAACACCATCCCCCCCGGCAACAACCCTAATAGAATAAAATAGAATTTAGCTTTATCTTTTAAGAATTTCTAGAAAGTACAAATGTTTAAATTTACCTTAGCTTGATAACCCTTTCAAATGTAGACACAGTACCCATTTATTTCTTTAATTTTCACAATGTGTACATTTTTCTGCATTTCAGGTATATAAATAATTTTGAAAAAGAATGTTTATATTACTTTTCTTATTTTTTATAAACCAGGAGTTTGGGGGCCAATCTTAGCCTTTTATACACTATATGATCCACTTTAGCTTACAGGGTCTATGTAGTAATACTATAGAAGGTCACATGGACGACTAAAAATGTTTTAAAATAAATGTAAGGATAATCATTTGCTATGACTTATAAGCACCTATCTTCCATTCTGTTAAGCTTGGCTTATTTTTTCGTAGGATATGTGAGTACATTGTCCAGTTGTTGATTTTGAGTCCAGCACTATCTCTCACAAATTCCTTACTATGCAGTCTGAGTAGCCTCCCTGCAGATTGCCATCCGCACCTTAAAAAGAAGGCACTTATCTATCTCATTTTCATACTCTTAGCGGATGGAAGCATTAGGCAGAGAAGCCTATTTCTGCTTCCTGGGGTCAGTTCTTTTCTGACTGGAGTAGAGACTGGAGGGTTCACAGGATTCAAGTCATTGCTCATGGTGTGCTGTTTGAGAAGGTATGATGCTTCAAGGAGAAATCTGCGTTTAGTAAGAGATGGCAAGAATTTCTTTGGTAAGAAATCTGTGTCTTGTAGTTACTTATGTAGCAAACAGTCTAGAGAAGGACTTTGATGCTTAGAGAGCTAAGCCTAGAAGGACACTTGAGGTAAATTGTGAGTATTGAAGCAAGAGTCCTTTCTGATTCATTGTGCCTGTCCTGGTTTGGGCACTAGGGGAGCGCTACCAAAGATGAGAGACTGACTAGAGAAGACAACAACCCAAACCAGTTTATTAACTAGGGATTATGTGAGCATAGACCAATTACAGAAAAGTGACCTGGCAATATTTTGCAGGAAACGAAAAAAACAAACTGCTCCTCCAAACTGGTTGCAGGGCTGTGGAGCAAGGAAAGAAAGGAAGACTGCCCTGTGGATGCTCCTGGTCCCACTCTAGGAGCTGCTGGAAAAGAATGACAGTGAAAGGAACCCTGGAGGGGTGGCAACCCAAAGGGAGAGATACCACAATTCCTGTCGCCTCCATGTGGTTCCTCCAGCAGCACTGCCCAAGCTCTGATGACATCGCGTGGCAAGGGACTGGGAAAGGGATCTGTGCCTCTCTCCAACACCGGAGGGAGCAGAAAGAGGCAGATCAGCTTTTATGGGGTGCTCATGGACCCTTTCTGGGCATGCCACTTCCTCATTGGGTGGTGGTGCAGGGTGCCACCCCCTCTCTGAGATTTCACCATGAGGCAAGATGGTGTTTCCACCAAAATGCCTGCGGCTGCACTCATCAAAAGGAAGAGGCTGGCACTGCTGCCACGCCAGCACCACAGGGACCCCTGGTGCTGTCCGTGGAGGGAGTGGCTGGAACAGTCGCTGGGCCACTGCAGGGGGGCTGCTGCTGCCCCCAGCTGCTGCTGCGGTTCTGCCCTGCTGCTGCCCCCCGCCTGGCCCAGGCCTGGTGGAGCCACACTGTGCTGCCACTGCCTTCCGCTCCATCGTGGGCCAGGTGGAGCCACGCCATGCTCGGTGGGGTGGCGATGCCGCCTCACCGCTGTGTCTGGCCCCAGCCCTGCAGCCTCTGGTCCTGACAGGACTGCAAGGGAATGGCTGGGGGAGGCCCCCATCCCTACTCTGCAAGGCGCTTGGACAGGACTGGCTCCGCATGGGAACTCCATGCTCCGGCGCAGCCTGGTATAGGTAAGTCTTGCACGCTGGGTAGGCCCCACATAGCCTGTGGGCACTTTGTGCCCTTGGGGATAGGTCCAGCCCCGCATAGCCTCAAGGATGGGGGTCTTGCCATTTTGTCCTGCTTCACTATCCTGAGAACAGCAAAAAAAAGGTTTTAAAAGACAAGCCCTCCTCATTCTCAGGAAAATGAAAAAAAAAAAAAGGTTTTCAAAGACAAACCTATAGCAGTGCCAAAGTGTACACCTCACATTGCTGCACTCTACTCCTTGATTTGCAGCCTCATAGCATATTGAACTCCTGCCGCTCTTGTCCTGCATATTTAAGTATGTACACCCATGAAAGGATCATCTGTTCTAACTCAAAATTGTGGAGGGAAAAAATAAGTTGAAAATATCTTCTAGAAAGGTACTTTTGATTAAAACATGGTAGAAAAATATTGTTGAGCACCAGCTGACTCAGGACAGATGTTGGAGGTCATCACAATAGTGAACTTTCATAGATGAAAGCAAAACTGGACAGTTAAGTAACCTCACTTAATGACATGAAAATCACAAAATCTGAATGAAAGGTATTGTAGCTACAATGAGCAGAAAAGGTATAAGCAAATTGCAAGGGAAAAACACCATGTGATCACAATTTTTCTTTACAAAAACAAGATTTGGGGTGTAAAGCATCTATTCTTCTTTAAAGATATTGAATAATTTTTTAAAAAGTGAACAAAATATATTATAAAGGTGCAGAAATGGAGCATAAACAGGAAGGTAACAGGCAACAGCAACAAAAATACCCCAAACCAACAATAAAAAACTAATAAGCAGAAGCCCTCAAAGCCCCAAACTTATTAAAATGTGATCTATTTTCTTGGTTTCTAAATATTAATGTTATATGTAGCACGTTGTCCAAATTTCTTAATGCAGTGCTCAGATAAAAATATCTTAATCTTTATCTATCAATTCTCTGTTCCATCTGCATCCATGTAACCTACAACAGCAAGTATGGTTAAGAAGGTCTTTTCAACACTTGTAATTTTATTTAAAAGTGATTGCTAGAAGATAACCAGTGATAAATATACTATTCTTTCCAAGTTGCATCTTAAGAAATCACTTTTATTAAGATTCCATGTTCACACTATCTGAACAACATTGAGACTGTAACTACTCTGTCAATGCATATTTGGGTGTACTCTTGTATTCCTATAGAAGCAATTTGTATCTACCATGTCAGTAAAATGCAGCTATTTTGAAGCATGGTGGTTTGCAACTTGGACATTGACATTTCTGGAGGCAGATGAGAAGACAGGAGAAAGATTAAGTGCTCTTGCTAGTGTGAGCTTAAATTCTAACAATTTACTTTATTCAGAACTTCACTATTACTGAAATAAATTTGACCAAATGTTTGTTAAAAAAGAATTTTAGGAATCAGTAATCATTAGGTATAAATAAGAGTTCTGGTGGGTGTTACTCTGTTAGCTGTAGAATGAACGACTGCTTTTGTTCAGAAAGGTTAAGTATTACCCTCTTACACCAACAGCAAAAGCAAAGAACATGCCAAACAAAAGACCTTAGGAAGTTAAAAAATAAATAATAAAGAATTTAGAAGTACTTGGGTTAATTTATAAAGTCAATAAAGGGAATTCAGAAATTAAATTACACTTTAACAAAAATAATATCTTGTTTGATATTCTCAGGATATCATCATTAAATACAAAGTGATCATAAGATAGCTGAGGACTTTTGAACACACAACAGCAAGTGTAAATAAAGAAACAACATTAGAGTGGGACTCCATATTTTTCACTGCAATATAGCAAGTAGATATCTACTGCTTTAAAACTTTCAAAAAAACCCAAAACAACCCAGTTGCAATTTCAAAAGTTGAATCAATTTCAGAAATGTAAATTTGACCCTATAAAACTAAATTTTGAGTGAACATAAAGGTAATATAATTTACTGAGTATAAATTAATTGTCAAGATAATATTTTTCTTTATCAATCTATTTTTAAACCTAAAATGAAATACAGACTTGTATCTAAATTAAATTTTTTAAAAACTGTTTACAACAAAGGTCTAAGTAAAATTCATGATATTATGACATTATTACATCAAAAGATACTAAGACCATAGCATCATTCCTTCATTCAAAAAGCACTGTCAGAATGACTTTCAATATCTTAAGTTAAGGGACTCTACCCACATTTGTCGGATTTAATCTATCAATCCCTTTAAATGGAGGTACAGTTAACATGAAATTTAATGAGAAGTTGCTTACTTTTGTCAAATGCAAGGCCCACACAACCTGATCTGATTCTGTTGAGTTGACAGCTGAAATTAAATTGCCTGTTCTTCAAGAATTCTGCTTATTGTTTTGTTTTGATCCTTCCTGTTTCCAAAGCAGTTAAAAAAAGAAAAAAATGTTGATTCTTCTGTTTAAAGAAGGTATACTTGGTCAATACAGAGAAGTGAAATATTGAAAGACTGAGACTGTGACATATGACTGAGAAAATCCTTTTGAAATCCTTTTACAATTTAAATCATTTATACCTATATTATTGAAAAAATCTTGTGTTATTGAAAGATGATTGCTTATTTAAGTGATTTTGATGATTCTGAATTTTTTCCTTTGTTATTTTGGAGTAAGAGGTGGCTGGGTTGCTGGGCCCAGAGAGTGGTGGTGAATGGTATCACATCCAGTTGATGGCTAGTCACAGGCAGTCTCTCCCAGGGATAAATGTTGGGCCTGTTGCCTAAAACTAGAATAAAGAATAAAAACCACAAAACAGATTAATAGGGATGAAGGGGAAGAGCAGCTTTACTGATGAAGTCTCATAATCCAAAGAAAAAAGAATAACAATCTCTTTATAGTTATAACTTTCTTAGCTACCACCCATCATTTCATGCAACCAAGGTTTGCCTAACACCTATGTCCCTAAAGTGTCCACTGAGAGCTCCCCTTATTCCTTGTGCTCTCCCAGGGTTTGCCCCACTTCCAAGGTAGGTCCAGGAGTTCTAAGCCTATATTTTGTCTTGCTACCTCCTTATCTACTAGAAAAAAATGCAAACATCCAGCAACAGGCCTCATGAGAGAAAGCCTATAATTCAAACTACACAGCCAAATTAAATTAAAATAAAAATATATGGACACACATACACCTCATACCCAGCCATCAGGCCCAGTTCTGTTTTGTATCTTTTTTGATGATCTGAATGTGGGGGATAGGTGGGCAGAATCCAATAGCATGAGATTTAAAAAGTCTGAGTGCCGCCTTCTGAGTTGGAGAGTGGAGCTGAGGCCCTGCTGTCAGACACTGGGCTAACAGGACAAGAGTCCCTGTAAGCATGCGATGTGAACGTCACATAAGGAGACAGAGAGAGCAGGGATTAGACATCACAACAGCTGACAGGGACAACATCTCAAGGTCTCCTCAAGAGAATATGTTTTCCTGCAGTGGGGCAATGGCAGCAGCAGCTCTACCCCTCGGGGAAGGAGGTCTCTGGATCCCGGGCCAGGGTGAGGAAGGGGAAGGCCTGGAGCGGTGGGGCCCATCAGAGCTCTATGACGCCTATCACGCAGAAGGGGATATAAACCCGAGTTAGTCCTGTGATCGGAGAGTGGGATCTTTGGAACGAATCTGTAACCCTGCTCCCTGTGCAGAATAAATACACCTCTCTTATAACGAGGCCTACGTGGTGAGTTTGGTTTCCTCAAGTCAGTTCTACACTTTTGCTACAACAACCCTCCGCAGCACTATAGGCAGGGGACAGACTGGCTGGAGAGCAACCAGGCAGAAAGTGACCTAGGGGGGTCTGATTGACAGGACACATGAGCCAGCAATGTGCCCAGATGGCCAAGAAGGCCAATGGCATCCTAACCTGTATCAGGAATAGTGTGGACAGCAGGATCAGGGAAGTGATTCTTCCCTGTACTCAGGAGTGGTTAGGCTGTATCTCAAGTACTGTATCCAGTTCTGGGCCCCTCAGTTTAGGAAGAATGTTGAGATGCTTGAACTTGTTCAGAGAAGGGCAACAAGGCTGGTAAGTGGTCTGTAACACAAGCCCTATGAAGAGCTGCTGAGGGAGCTGGGATTGTTTAGCCTGGAGAAGAGGAGGCTCAGGAGAGACCTTCTCACTCTCTGCAACTACCTGAGAGGAGGTTGTAGCCAGATGAGGGTCGGTCTCTTTTCCCAGACAACAGGTGACAGAACGAGAGGACACAGTCTCAAGCTGTGCCACAGGAAGTTAGGCTGGATGTTAGGAAAAATTCTTCACAGAAAGAGTGATTGGGCATTGGAATGGGCTGATCAGGGAGGTAGTGGAGTCATCATTCCTGGAAGTGTTTAAAAGAAGACTGGATGTGGCACTTAGTGCCGTGGTTTAGTTGATGAGATGGTGTTAGGTAATATATTGGACTTGATGATCTCAAAGGTCTTTTCCAATCTAGTTAATGCTGTGATTCTCTGATTGGTAATGTCTGCCCTGGAGTTTCAAGTATACTGAAAAGCATTATAATTCATGGACTAAAACTAGTTTTTCCTTTTGTTGTTGTTGTGGTTTTATTTTCCTGCCATATAATAATACTTTTTCTTTGGTTGTAGAAGGCAGATATTTCTAAAAGAAAACAGTGCAATGAGAAAGCTGTAATTCAACATGTCGCACTGCTTTACCATTACATCATTCTTTGAAAATTTAGGCTTTGTTAACATAACTTTAATGCATTGCATTCATCAAAATTTCTATTTAAAATTGAGCCTTTCTCATTGTCCTGGATTGAAGTACAGTTATACACTTAAAATTTCATAAGACAAAAAAATAGAAGAATTTAAAACATGGTTATGTTATATATATTTATTTTATAAATACATGCATATATATATATATATATATACATATATATATATATATATATATGATAGAACTGTATGAATGTATTCAAATGAAAAGAAAACCAGAGAACAAAAACTGCAGAATAACTAAGAGAAATAATGATCCAAAACCCACAAAAGTTACTTCTTTTCCCTTTTATTCTTGGGTGCAGTATAAATGCGATGCTATATGGAGTGCTTGGGCTCCCTCTTTGGAGGCAGTGGAGATGTAGCTACTCTCCAGCAGAGACATGGAGCTCAGGGTGGAGAGGAAAATCAGCAAGAGAAACAATACCTCTAGCTGAGCTGCTGGAACTGAGGAAAGATGAAGAAAAATCAGGAACCAATGAGTAGACACATTGCTGACCCATGCCGCTGCCCATCGCTCACTGCTGCTGAGCTGGTGGTCTGCGGTCTGCTGCTGTCGAAATTCAAAGAGAGTGGGAGCCACATGAATTTCTGTAGCCACCGAAAACAGAAGGCCATTCACACCCGATCTCTGAGAAGCCAAAAAGAGAGTGGGAGCCGCGTGTGTCTGTTTTATATATCCTTCATTGCTTCAATTTTCTGGTGCTGTCACTTCCTTTGCGCAGAAAACTCCCACTGGTCCACTTAGCTCACCCTGTCCCAGAAGTCACACACACTTCCTGCAGCAGTCACCACCTCCTGGAGCCATGTGGGTCTGCTCCACAGTTGCAACTGTCCTGCACCCGCTGCTTGGCATGGCCTGGCATGGCTCAGCTAACAGCACCTGCTGCCCAGCCCTGCCCCCAAGGGCCCTGGAGAAAATAAGAAGGCACCACCACTGCCTCTATGTTGCCCAAGGTACGGCAGGACGGTGGTGGAGCCCCCGTGAAGCTGCAGCACTGTGGCCCTATGCTACTTCAGGGCCCACGCCTGCCCAGCTGAGGAGAAGCAGAGAGGAAAAGGGGATCTTGACAACTCAGCACCATGTCCACTGGCTCTGCCCTGCCTCTCCCCACTACCAAACAGGAGATCCCATGAAGAGAGATGGGGAAACAGGTACCGTTAGCAAGCTGCTCCAGGCTGTGCCAGGTACACCCCTCTGCAGTGCCATCATCTCAGACTGCCCCTCGGCCCCAGCCTGCCAGGCAGGGTGGCCCGCAACACCTGTGTGGTGGTTTTACCACTAGGGGGTGCAACAGAGATGAAAGAATGAATAGAAGCGAACAACAGCTAACAGTTATTTTCTGTGGGGCACAAAAAACAACAGACCCCCCATGCACTAACCAAATACACACAATAGACCTGACAATGTTCTGCAATAAAATGAAAAAAACAAAGAAAACACCAGGCAGACTGGTGGGCTGAGGAGCAGAGGGAAGGAAGGGCAAGCCACCTCAAAGATGGTATCTCCCGGTCTTGGAGCCCCTGAAAGACAAAACAGTGAGAAGCACCCTCCCCACAGAAACCTAAAGGGAAAAATACCACACTGATGCAGCTGGGCAGTGTTCTGGTACCACTGTCAGGGCTCCAGTACTGCTGCGGGATGAAGGGAAGGACCAAGAGGAGCGGCAGTCGATGTTATCTGGATTATGATGAGCTGGCCAAGAGGGGACGGGACTTCCAGGGTTGTGGCTTTTATAGCCTCCTGATATCGCATGAACTTGGAGTCTTCTTCCCAGCCAGGCTGTCTTCCTATTGGTTGGCAGCATTGGGCGCTGTCCCTCTGCCCAGGATTTCACCATAGGCAAGATGGCAATTCCCACCAAACCGTCCATCTGCTCAGGCTCTGGGAGCTGGTAGCCACCACTGCCGCTGGCCATGAGGCATTCCCAGCACCAGTGGCACTGGCTGCAGTGCCCCTGGCATCTGTAGGGACCAGCTGCAGGCAGTGGGAGTAGCAGGAGTAGCCGCTCCTGCATGCCTCCTGGCAGTGTGGGGAGGGGCTGTGGGGCTGTGGCCTCTCCTGGCAGGGCTCTTGCCAGCTGCCTGCCAGGAGAAAACCACTGCCCTGCATCGCTCTGTGCCACCGTGCCATGTGGGACCCAGGCTCCGTACCCAAGTGACCACCAAGTGCAGCCCAGCTCACCGCAGTGCAGACATTGGCACCGTGGGTGCAGCCACCGAGCTTCACTGCTGCCCGCTGCTGCTAGCATTGCCAGGTGGTGCGAGGACGAAGGCCTCCCTGCTCCGCTCCACCACGTAGACCGTGCAGTGGGAGCAGTCCTGCTGAGCCGCCAAAAGGATGAGCAGGAGAAACTCTGCAGATGCTGGGACTTTGGTCTGTGGCGAAAGGGAACAGCTGCATGCCCACTGCACACCTGGTTACTGCACCGATGGTGGTGTGGGGGAAGGAAAAGCCATGGGTGGGCGAGCTAGGGCTCTGTGCCCAAATGGCAGCAAGAAGCAGTGGGTGCATGGGGCCGGGGGCTTGCCTGGGTGAGGGATCTGGCACTGCAGGAAAACGCGGGAAGGAGCCTGGCCCCGAACCAGTCTTGCTGCACCTTTCCCTGGTCTTACCAAGCCCGAGGTCCCCGGAGCCAGAATCGGCCGACCCTGCTCTGTTCTCCACTCCTGGGAATTTTGGGGAAAACACAAAAGAAAACAGTTTTAATGCTTTATCAGGCAAACAACCCAAACATCCCTGCTCCCCCGAGGAAAAATAATATTCAAACCCGTTACACCCTGCCCTTGCACCTGTTCTCCTTAGCAATGGGAAAATTTCTATAAAAAGAAGAAAGGAAATGCCCAACCATGACATTAATTTTAAAAGAACAGTATATTTTTTCCCTGTAACCTGGAAAGATATTATTTCCACTCTGAAAAGAACATAGAGCTTATTTGCAACACCTATCGTGATATGGCAAGGTCACATGAAGTGTAGCACTACGGTACTTCTTAGAGAGACTTTGTGTTGAAATACACCCATCTGTGCTAAGAATTAACTGGAGTTAGCCCTAGAAAAGAGAACTTAAGATGTGGTATAGTATTTACTGCTTTGTTAAAGGTAGGACAATTTAATAGAAAGATGCATTCATGCAATAAATGAAGATGTTAAGAAAATCTTGCAGCAGATGAAGTTATTATTCACCTGACTGGTTTCTTCCTTCCAGATCAATGAAGATGCCATCAGATTACTGAACAGTTATTTTAAGAGCTGTAGATAAAATATTTTAGAGATTTTGGAAATATTCTTTTCTATCATACTCACATGACATGGTTTTCTATTAAACCCTTTGGCTAACTAAAGATGAATTTACACAATGGAAAATCTTGGTAAAATGTCCAGATTTTATTTCACTGTAAGAAGTCTCTACTGAAGTTTGATAATTTGAAAATAAATCCTAATGGATAATATCTACCCCCATCTACCAGTTCTGTTTATAGACAGTAACAATTTGTTATCTGCCAAGTTTCATTTCATGATTTCTATCTCAGGGAAGATAAAAATAATTTGGAGGATTCATGCAGATTATAAAACTAACATCTTTGTCTTGCATTTCAGTTGGTCTTCCTACTCTGAACAGCTATAGTTGTTACTATGCTGTTCTTCTTTGTTCCCCAGGGAATTTTTCCCCTTCCACATTGAACTTCTGCTTTTGTTACAATTATTTTGCCAGCATGCCAGTTCTCCTAAAATTTGAAAAATTATTTGTTTAAATAAGTCTTTGATTCACTTGGTTGTTTAAAAAAGGGGGGNATATTCGTTTGAGTAGAGAGGGGTGGTGGGGGGTGGGGGGGGAAGAGCTTAGTCTGACCTGATTCCATGTATCCAGTATATTAGAATAAGAAGAAAAAGAAATGAGATAAAAGAAAAAACAAGGTTGCTTTTTAAATTTGAAAAATCGTCGATGCTTTCCACAATTAACTTTTGGGTATATTTTGGCCAATAGAGCTGCTCTAATGCACTAGTTTGAAATCAAACCAGTGGGAGATTGCAAGTCAGAATTATAATTTAATAGAAAAAAAGAAAATTAAAAGAAATAAATAAATGCAGTATTACAAGAACACTGACAAAGTCAGAATACACCCTGACACTCTGTGGTGGTAGCAGTCCAAGCAAAGCAGTTCCGTTGAAGCAGTGATCCTGTAAAAAGAAAAGGGGTGAGAAAGTCCAACGGTAGCTCTTGTCCTCTGGGAGTCCAGTAGGTAAGCGCTGGTGTGGTGTTCAGAGTCTCAGCTTATATCCAGGGTGGAATAGTTGGCTCCTCCCTCTGGGCGAAGCATCTCACAATGGGATGGTGAGTCGAGTGATAAGGCCTGATGGGCCCATTGACAGCAGATAGCCCAGGAAGGAGTTATCTCTGAGTCATGGGGCGAGGCATTGATGGCCCATTAACAGAAGATAGTACAGAGGGAGGAGGCGAGGAACACTGCTTCAACAGCTCACGGAGATGGTAATAGAATATACTTCAACCTAGGACATCTAATTAAGATATTTATTCTTCAGAACATATCAATTAATGGTAGAGGATGCTAGTTTGATTTAGGAAACATTTACATGCTTAAAGTAAGTAGAGTATCTTATCAAGAAAAATAGATAAGCGGTCATTATATTTTTAATGGGAAAATCTTATGATAATTTTTTCATGCTCCTCTGATATTCTTCTTTTGATATAGTATATAAAAAATTCATACTTTTCCTATTTCCCCTCATAATTTGTTTTCTTTCCTCCACTGCCTTCTTTCAATTTTCTATAGCAAAGTGTGTATATAAATGTGACTTATAACCTTAGCCCCTTCATCAAGATGAGCTATCAGCACAAACTGAATAAGGAGGATAAAATATTAGTTATATTTGAATTCAGGATGAAGAATTCATAGTGGAATAATACTTTTAGTCGAAAAATAAAGTATTTGAAAATCTGACCTATTGTCACTCAGTAAACAGTTAGTACTATAGAATCTATATTGGATGGTCTGTAGTTTACAATGACTACATCTCTGAACCATTTTATGATGTACAGGTAGACAAGTGAAAAAGAACAAATCTAAACATGCTTTCAGGGACTTCTTTTTTCAGTTGCTCTTAGAAAGAGGTTTCTAAGAAGCCACACTTGGCTTTTTCCATGTTAGTCTATGTTTGCCTTATCATAGGATTCATTCACATTATGTGTACAACCCATAGTATTTAATTTCTCTGAGCAAGATAAGCTCAAGTAAATGCTGCAAGTCATGAGGTAAAAATATATGCCTACTTAACAGCAATTGTGTGTTCTAATAAGCATTGCTTTTTAAACGTGTGTTTACTTCAACATTATGATGCATACTTGAGACTCTTTATGTTACATACTTTGTCATATCTTACATTATACCTTTTCTATATCTTACCATATCTGTTGATGTGAAATGAGGAGGACACTAATACAATTAGGTTCTGATGCATTGAAAGAAGCAATGAACAACAGTCTTTTACTAATTTAAGAAACAAATTATAATTGTACTGACTAGGTGATCAGAAAAAAAAATCAAAAAATCAAGATACATTTATTTACATGTGATTCTGTTTGATTTCTGCTTTGTTAGTTGGAAACTCATTGACTTATTTGCCAGTGATAGGTCAATATTTACCATAAGTAACAAATTTATATAAACAGGAGTTAGTTGTGATGCTAGGTAAAAGATAAGAAGAATATCAGCAATTCAGTATTATAAATTCATTTTCAGTCTCATGTGAATACTTACAAAAATAAACATTTTTTTTCTAGGCCTACCTGCAAACCATAATTTTTTATGAATACTCATCTGAATACTTCTGTATCACTATTATTTTTAAATGCTTGTATGATCATCTAGAAATGTGTGCTTAGCTATGTAACTTTCAAAGGCATCCAAACAAAGTAGTTTTAATTAAAACTCTTGTTATAAGCAATTTATATGAATAAGCAGAGTTAAGACTGATTTGCTACTAAAAACAACCCCAAAATTGGAAGACAGTCTTAAGAAATTTATTTCGTACTTGGTTCACTACTAATTAAACTTTTATGGCTGTTCTAAAACAAATAGAGAAGACACTTTCAAGTAAGATAACTTTTTTATTTAGCTGTCATGTTCTAATAGGTGATCTGCAAATTATATCAAAAAGTAAATAACTAAACTAGTTCATAGACTTGTTTAATAAACATTTAATGTCGTATTTCAATTGACAAGAGGCTGAAAATCTTAGGTAGGTTTTACTGGTTAAGAAAACTTCACCTTTGATTCCTGAGACAATTCAATGGGTAAGTTTTTATCTATTAAGATCTAAAATATTTTACTTCTGCTAAAGTTGGTAAATTTGCAAGCATTAGTGGCTATCTGATGTTAAGTGTCATGCGAGTATTTTTAGGCACATCTTATTCAGTTTTTCAAAAGTTTGAAAACATGCTTTGTACAACAGATGAGCAAGGGGTTTTTTTTTGCAAGAATTACGCTTTTGATTAGAAAAAGGGTTATTTTTCTTGACTTCAGAATGAGAAGTTTTTAGTTATTGTATTATAGTTACATTTGCTTAAAAAATTTCTAATGACAGTCCATAAACTTAATTCCCCAACAGCAGTAAAGAGACTGACTCATTGAATTCACGCTCCTAACTCAGATGAGTTTTGAGATAGGTATGTTTTATTCAGTGCGCTGAGAGGGAAGGTTACAGAATTCGAAATTCCCGCTCCCCTCCCTGAACTACTGGAAGAATGCATCTTAAATACCCCTTCTCTAGTGGGTGTATCTTTAGCCTTTGATTGGTTCTTGGCTCAAGATCCCTCCCCACTCCCCGCCTTCTCTCCGCCCAGACATGGACGGGGCTGAATCTCACTCCCTGCCTCCAACCACCTGCTGCATGGTTGCTTAGCAATGGAGCCTCAGGAGACCTTGAGAACCTTGCTATCCCTGCTTAACTGTGCAATCCCTTTTACTTTCTGCTCTTTCAGACATTACATTTCTGGCATTTAATACACATATACCAGTTCAGAATACAGCCTAATACTGAATAATACACTATTTAGGAATTATTTGCAACTTGTATTTGGAACTTCAGAGTGTTATCTGCAAGTCCTTCAGTAAACTGATTGACTAACTATAGAATAACTGTTTTGACTTTTCTGTGAAAATGTAAACAAATCATTATTGATTGTAAGTATTTTTAGTCTGTTAAATGGTTTTAATATTAACTATACTACAGCCATATTGTATTTATTGAGAAAGGACATACAAGATCTAACAGAACAGATATATTAAGAACTTTTTGGCATTAAAGATCCTACAGTGGAGAGAGAAGGTACACTTCTCTGATATTATATGTACTATTTCTGCTGATTGCCTTTATTCTGTAGAAATATACTTATATACAGACAGCCGGCTGCCATTTATGAAACAAGGCATAATATAAAAGGTAATTATCACAAGTTGTTTCTTGTCAACCCTGTTTTTATTTGCAATTACAAGAAACTTTCATCTATATTATTAGCAACTGTACTTTTATTTCAAGCAATTCTATATTAATTGATTATAAATTCCCAGCTGGTGAAGCAAACTGAACTATGACTGCAACACCTGCAGTTCTTATTCATTTTATATGTTCAAAAGAAAAAAAAAAAGACTAAATGGATTAAATAATGGAAAATAGAAATTGATGTGTCTTAGAATGCCAGAGAAGTTCATTACGTTTCCTGGTCAATATACTCAAGCAGCATGGAATGGATTCCTGTGATGTTTTATACTTTTCCATTCTTTTCTCACTTAGCTCTAAAAACTTTTCAATGGGATATATCAGAACCTTTAATCCGATTTTGAATATATAGTAAAAATATTTCCCAATTTGTCTCAAAGATTGAAATTCAACTTTGACAACAACTTTTACAGATCATTCAGCTGCTGAGTGGTGGCTCTCAAACACCTGGAGGGTCTTAATCAAGTTCTATTCTCCAGAAAAGAATTTTCCACAGAAAAATTGTGATGTTTTGTTGTATGTTTCCTTCTGAATACAATTAATTTACATTAGACCATAGAACAGTACATGCGCAAAGTATCAAATTGTTTTAAATTTATGAGGAAAAAATAACTATTCAAGAGAATGTCTTGAATTTAGTGCTGATTTTTTTCAATTTCAATGTATAATTCTTTTTTTCTGGAGAACGTAGCATTGCAATAAAATAATAGCCTCTTACTCATGGGAACACTTCATGAATTCCAGGTAACTACTACAGAACTGAAGCACTCTTAGATTTCAGAAACTAGGAGTAAGCAGTCATACTTACAGGTTGGATGAGATAACCCAGTATTCACTTAAATCCATCCAATATTGTAGCACTGGTAACATGAAAAGGTGAGAAAAATCAGATTCGAGTAACTAAATTCAGAAATATATACTCTAATTCAGCTACAGATTGGTTGGATAGCTGAACATGAATATATAGCACAGGCAGGGAAAGGTGCTTAAGACAGCATAAAAAAATTCAGTCATTTCTGCATGAACCATCACTGCCAATCTGTAGCCTGCACTTGGGATAAACATTGTTTTCTGAGACCAGAAGCCATCAAAAGAGGCATCACCACAGGTAAGCAATGAATCATTAAAATATTCTGCTCAGGGAAAACAGTTTACTTAAAATCTTTATAACAAATCTTTTCTCAAATTCAGTATCACAGAATCACAGAATCACATAATCACTAGGTTGGAAGAGACCTCCAAGATCACCTAGTCCAACCCTTACCCTAGAACCTCAACAGTAAACAGTGTCCATACACTCAAGCCATATAATTTTCCTTTGGCTGTTGATTTCAAAGTTCATGTGACATCCCACAAAGCCAAAAATCTTAGAATCATTAACTTCAATGTCATTGGGTCCAGATGCTGTTTAGCATGGCCATGTGCGCTGGTTTAAAAGTAAACCGGCAGGAGAAATAAACATAATTTAAATGAGATTACGAGTCAGTTACAATTTACTAAAAAGATTAAAATGCATACAATGATAGAAAAGAATATGAGTTTTAACTCACAAGGACAGAGTACAACCCAGTACCTTGGGACAAGAAGAGGACAGTGCTCCTTAACTTCTGTGCTAAGCACCATGTGGTTCCCCTGGGTGCAAAGCAGAAGGGAAGGAAGTCTGTTGGTCAGGATGATGGTCGTGAAATGATGGCCTTGAGAGCAGCAGTTGCAGTCCTGTTGAAGTTCTGTTCCTCCTCTGGATCCAGTGAAAGTACCCCAACTTTCAAACCCTGAAGGTCATATATTCCCAGGTTCATGTGGGAATACCCAGCACCTCCCCCCCGTGTGGGAATTTTCACAATGGGTGGTTTAACTGTATGAGTCATGCAACAGTTTTAGAATCTTTGATGATCTAGGTCCTTGCAACTGCCTGTTATGCCACTGCAGCTGAGTTCATCAGCAGAGAGGACTCCTCCAGCTGGTTGTGAAAGTGTTAATGCCTCCTCGGAGGGGAGTTATCACAACTGAGCCATTGCTGTGAAAAGAGACGCTCCCCTGCCTGGCAAAGTTTGTGTCTTTCCTTATCTATTGTGGCCTGAGGTGTCAGGTGTGCCTTGAATGATGCATTATTAACAGTCTATCAGAAATGACACAGAGGGTGTAGAGTATACAGTTTTGCTTATACACAAATGGTGATGAATTAGTCCTAGCCCCTGTAACTGGACACCATGATGCCACTAAAGCACGTTCCTGAAAGCTACCTTCAGCACGTCATTCCACTGCCTAATTACCTTTTCAGAGAAGAAATCTGTCCAGGTAAGGTGGACAAATGATTGGTTAATAAATTATGGATACAGATGTATTAAAAAAATAAGAATTTATTTTATGAGGTGGGAAAAAATTAACTTAAAAATATTAAAATACCAAAAACCCAAAGAAGAAAACCCAATAACCACCTCCCAAAAACCCAAACACGACCCACCAAAACGCACACCTCCCCACTAGGCAATAAACAAAACACACAAACAAAAACTTATTCCCCTTTTCCATGACTGAAGGTGCAGTTGATTCACGGTAGATGACAGGGGGCACTGACTGCTGGAGGCGGGGGTGGGGGGGGAGGCAGCAGCAGTGATGAATGGAAAGTATGCGCCTGTAGCTGGCAATTCTCTGGAAACAGGCCACCGAAGAGACAAGGATGATCAGCAAAGCACGTGGTGATTTCCAAGATGGCGGGTACCAGAAAAAAGAATGTGGGCACTGACAGCAGTCCTCCTCCAATGAGTTCCCAGGCATGGAAGGTCCAAGACTAATGAGTTCTCTGCTTAAGTAGTCTTCCGAATCTCCACTCTCCACACCTCCCCCAGTCCACCCCAAAAAGGGGCAGTCTCACTCCTTGCCGAATTCCATTGGTCTCTCCAGTTCCACCCTGCCCCAGCTCTGCCCCAACTCCACCTCCAGGCTTCGTCTTCAGAGCCCTACCAAAGTTGAAACAATGTGGCATCGCCACACGGCGCCGCTGCAACGGTGCCAGTGGCAAGGCATAGCAGACAGAGGCAGCGCAGCTGAACCCAGCCACCCCCAGGGTCAACCCAGCCACCCAGTGCCCCCCCATCCCAAAAGCCACACCAATCCTGCTGTCCAGGGAGAGGGGTCCGGCTGGAAAAACATGGCAAACGCCATGAGCTGCCACCACGCCGCAGCTGGGGCCACCGCCTGCAGCTGTGCCAGCATGGGCAGCGCAGGTAACGCTGCCATGCAACTGCCGGCGGGCCACTGACTGACGGACTGGAGCCAGCAGCAGCGCAGAACGCAGCCTAGCCCCCTCTCCAAAACCCATGCCAAAAACCAGCATGGTGCAGGGAGCACGGCCACACAACCGTGGGCGTGCCACGGACCAGAGCAGGATCATCTGCTGCTGCCACACGCCTGGTGCTGCACATCCAGCCCCCAGCCCCAGAAGGTCCCTCAGCAGCACTGCACAAGCCAAAACGCCCAGTGCTAGCAGCGCCCACCCAGCCCAAGGCACCCCACCGTCTCTACCACTGCTCTGCGCTGGCAGCCACGCGCCGCCCAAGGGGCTGGCTGGCTCCTGCATTGCTGCAGGCGGTGGGCAGGACCGAGCACGCCAGCAGCTGCCACACCACCGGCAACCCCCCAGCACTCCTGGGACCCCTTCCCCCCAGCCATCCCCACAGTCGGGGGGGCAGCATGCTCTGCAAGACCATGGCCTCCTCAAATGCACCCTCCCCGCCTC
>VXBA01002136.1:290163-310688 GCA_013399895.1 Serilophus lunatus | reverse complement strand
AACCAAGGTGCAACTGGGTGGGGAGGGAAGGGGGGAGGGAAAGGGGAGGGGGAAGTTAAAAATCCTTTTATTTAACATAGGGAAAATTTTTCCAGCCTCAGCTAACCCACGATATCATCTTAATTCTGCATCTAAGTCTCCTCTAGCAGAAATTGAGACCATTTCCTCTCATCCTGTCACTTGTTACCTGGGAGAAGAAATCTACTCCCATCTTTCTACAATCTCCTTTCAGGTAGTTCTGTAGTCATAAAGTCCCCATGGCATTTCTTTTCTCCAGGCTAAACAACCCCAGCTGCCTTCGTCACTTCTCATAAGACTTGTGTTACAGACTGTTCCCCAGCTTTGACACCCTTCCCTGGATACACTCCAGTATTTCAATGTCCTTCTGGAAGTGAGAAGTCAAAAACTGAACATAGGATTAGAGGTGCAACCTCAGCAGTACTGAGTATAGGGGAATGGTCATTTCCCTAGTCCTGCTGGCCACACTGATTTTCCTGATGTTCCTGAGGCAAGCCGGGATGCTTTCTGGCCACATAAGCCTACTACAGGCTCATGTTCAAGTGGCTGTTGACCAGCATCTCCTGGTCCTTTTCCACTAACAACTTTCATCTTGTAGCCTCAAGAATACTCTTTCCCATAAACACCAAAATATACATATAAAATATATTTTTGTATTATTTTTTAATAAGTTGTGAAAATACAAACATTGAAGTTTAATTTTGCTTCATTTTTTTACCTTTTTATGACTCAGGAATACTACTGTACCATATTATCTAAGTGATCTGGAAAAAATGACACACTTAAAGAAACCAAAAATGCTTAGGGGATGTTTCATAGAATATTTAGAAAGAAATTGTTGCTAAAAGTCTCCTTAAGAGAATAACTTTATCTCTAAAATATATGTAGTATTTGTATCAGAGAAGTCTAAGGAATTCATTTATATAGAGGCACTTTTCCTTGCATATTAAACATCAGAGAAGTTGTTACAGACAAGACAAATCTGGGAATAACCAAGGTAAAACCCAGAATCTGCAATTTAATTTAATCCTATAAATTAATTTTGGCAAAGACAGATAAGCATGTCTGAATCTTGATTATATAGGATGACAAACAATACAAAATGAGAAATATTACAGTCTGGAAACCCAAAATAATTTGCCTCATTCATCCATTTCTTTGTGCAAGGCTTTATTTCCATTGAGGACAGATTTAAACTAGTATACTTCACACCAATTATTTGTATTCTAGATACTGAACAGAAATCACTCTTAATTTCCTACCTGTAAAAATGTTTAATAGATTAAACAATGGCTTTATTAACAACTGCTGTTGGAAACTATGTATTCTGTCATCCACTAAACCTATATGCTTTACAGAGTACTCATATTCAGTAGGTACTAGATTTTCTTCCACCTAAAATCTGAAATATTGCAAGCTAGTTCTACAAAAAAATACTTTTCCTCTGTGTCCCCCAGGGCTCCTTGCCTTCCTCTGACTCAGGACTCCTTCTGCAATCAAGACAGCCACCAAATGGGAAGAAGGACAGAAGACAGCTGCTGGGTTTGGCCCCCAGAGCTGCTGCCATGAATCAAAGAAAGATCCAGGTTCCCATGCCAAGGACAAGGTGGTCCAGCATGCCATAGGCATGATGCTGGAACAGGAGGAGAAGCAGAGTGAGGTGAAGCTCTGTGGCCAGGCAGGCAGGCAGAAAGCAACCAGGGCAGGCCAGACCCCACTGCTCTGAGGCTGCACAGAGGGACAAAGGTCTGACCTGAGAGGAGAGCTGCAGGGCACAGAGTCTCTCTGGAGTCCATATGACACATGGGTTCACACCACACTCCTCAGGTTCAGGAAGAATTCATGTTTACTCTGCTTCATCAATCTGACCCCCAAAAAAGTCTTTCTTTTTAGTGGTTATTCTCTACTGTTATTTTCCTTTGGGTCTGGGGTTTCTGCACAGCTCACATGCTACTATTTCAGTCTCACTTCCCTGGGAAAAATAATGTTAACTCCAGTCAACTTCTAATGGTGACAGAAATAAACCTCAGTTGTTTTGTAACTTTCACCACATTTCCTGACAGATTCAAGCAGTCCATCAAACGTAATTTTTTGAGTCTCATAAATGTATTTTGAAAGCTAACCAAGAAAAGCAAATGGTAAGCTTCCTCCTTACCCTGTATTTTGAAAGACTTTTCTGAAAGACATGTTTAAATTATTTAATAGCAAGAGAAAGTCTGAGGAAAATATAGGACGGATACTTGATGAAGATGCTCATCTGATAAAAAAGGATGAAAAACTGGCTGAATAGCAGGGCTCCAGGGCTTGTAGTGCATGAGGCTTGGCTGCTGAGCAGTCAACAGTGGTGCTCGTTGGGGCTCAATTCTAGGACAAATTCTCTTCAACATGTTTATCCATGATCTGGATGCAGGAGTTGAATACACCATTAGCAAGTGTGCACATGATGCCAAACTGGAAGGTGCTGATAAAGGTGCCTACTCTTAAGGGACAAGAGACTTTCAGAGTGATCTGGATAGATTGGAATATTGGGCAAGTATCAGTGGCATGAAATTTAACAAGACAAAATACTAATTTTGCCCTGGGATGGAGTAATGCTGGACAAAATTATAAAATGAGAAAGGAGTGTCTGGAAAGCAGCCCTACAGAGGGATCTGGTTGGCTGCAGCTCAGTGTGAGTCAGGAGTGTGTGCCCCGGCAGCCAGGAGGGCAAACCCCATCCTGGGGTGCATCAGGCATAGCATCCCCAACCACCAAAAGGGGGGATCATCCTGCTGTATCTAGTGTTGGTGTGGCCTCATCCTGAATCCTGTGTGCAGTGCTGGGCTCCACAGTTTGAGAAGGACATGAAGGTCCTTCAGTGATCCCGTGTTGAAAATGTAATAAACATAATTAAAAGATCTTAAAAATGTATCTTTATGAAGCTTGAACTAAATAGGAAAGCAGTGTTAAGATTTTCATAGAGAGTAAGCACATGAAACTGAATCAGAAGAGAGATAGTATTTGTTAGAAGGCCAAAAAATTCACCTGAGACTTGTATATAGCCCAAAAAGGAGCTTTAAAATGAACAGAAGAAAGAAATGCAAGACCCTGGAGTGAAGAAATAAGTTTTTTTTTATATAATAGTACTATTATACTATAGAGGAACCAAAGTCATAAATTACCTATTGCATTACCAAAGAATTCACAAAGAAATTGCAATTTTTGGGCCATAAGTAGCTATATTACCTAAAGTACAGATCTTTCAGTAACTATTTTCCTTGATATTGAAACTATCCTGTATTTTGAAGAATTTAAGAATTGTTTAGGGATAATAGAAATCTTACCTTAGTTGAAGTTCACTAAATAATTTAGGTAGGTAGGAAATACCTCTGGATTTCATCTAATACTTAATGATCAATCTGGCTACCACTCCTATTTTTTACCCCATTATGTCCTTAAATATTTTTTCTCATCAAAGAGGATTTCTAGGGAGGTAGAAATTTATTATATGATATCATTTTTTAAACATATATGAAGTATGTTGATTACATGAAAAATCTACTCTGCAATCTTAAAGCTTTTATTCCTGGAAAGAATCTTAAAAGGTATGCTTCTGCCTTCTTCTTGAGAGGCAGAAGCAAATACATCAATAATCTGCAGGGATAGGTGCTTGTCTTAAAATCCCAGAGCTTTGCCACACCCTGCTAGCATCCTGTTCACATGTATAACTATCTTTTTGTTGGAATATTCGTTGGAATAAGTTGTATATTTCCCTGAATATATATAATTTTGATAGGAAAATAAAATGCAAGTAATATTTTTTCTCTATATTTTTTGAAGAATTTTAAAAATAAAAACCTTCTCTCTCCTTTCTCAAAGTAACCTTGATCTATGACAAGTAGCCTTCTCTGATAATATTGTAAGTTTAAAGAGTAGATGCAGCTAGATAAAGAAGTAGTTATGTCACTTGTCTGTTCCCAACCAACCATCCTGCAAGTGTAAAAACATACAGTAAAAAAAAATAAAAAAACAGAATTTCTCCAGAAAAAAATCACATAGTAACAAAGAATAAGTTAAGACTTCTCCAAGTTAGAATTTTCAAAATGTCAAGGCCAAATTCCTGTCCAAAAATTTTAATTGTTGATTTTGTTTAATACAGTGACAAAATTAATTTTGGTCTTGTCTTGGGATATTCTTGGAAAATATTACTGACACTTTGTACAGAAGGGGAGAAGAAAGACAACTCCTCTTCAGGAAAGGGAGATACAATGTACAGGGCATCCTTCTTGTGGTGGTTTTAACTCCAGGAGGTCCAACAAGACAATAGACATAATAGAGATACAACAGCAAACAACAGGTTTATTCGCTATGGCGCTCTATAGACCGTGTAGAATCTCACTAGGCGCTAAACAGACACAACAACAGACCCGATAATATTTCACAAAAATGAAAAAAAGAAAACAAATAACAAACTGCTCCTACAAGCAGACCATTGGGCTGACGAGCAGGGGGAAGAAAGGGAAAGCTGCCTCGAAGATGGTATGTCCTGGCCCTCAGAGCCTCTGTAAGACAAAAAACAGTGAGAAGCACCCTGCCCCCAGGCACCCAAGGGGAAAAGACACCACACTGTTGCAACTGATGCCACTGTAAGAACTCTGGGGGTGCTTTGTAGTAAGGGGAGATGGGAGGCTCCAGGAGGGGCAGCAGACAATATTATCTTGATCACGATGAGCCAGCAAAAAGGGCAGAAACTTCCGGGATTCTAGCTTTTATATGCTAGCAATACTGTGAGATTTTGGGGTCTTTGTTCTGGTTAGGCTGTCCTCCCATTGGATGGCTGCATTAGGCACCGCCCCCTGTCCAAGATTCCATCATAAGGCAAGATGTCAGTTCCCACCAAAATTGCTATGTGGCCAGGCTCCAGGGCCCCGGGGCCACCATTACCACCACCCGAGGGCACTCCTGGGACCAGCAGCATCCACTCACTGGCCAGCTGGAGTGGCCGTCGTGAGCTGCCCACCCCAGCTAGCCACGGGAGGGGCTGCTATCATTGTGCACGTGCTGCCAGCACAGTGCTAGCACAGGAGCACCCACTGCCACCTCAGGGTCTCCCAGGATGGACCCTTGGGGCCAGCAGCGCCGTGGGAGCCACCCATGGGGGGCAGCTGCTGCTGCATGCCTCCCCAGAAATGCAGGGACCTGCAGCAGTGACCACACCCACTGCGCACACAGCAGGGGAACACCATCAGTCCCGGTTCACCACAAGCCATAGTGGTGGGTGGCCCCGGAGCACTGCGGAAGTGCCCTGGCCCCCAGCTGCCATGGCCAATTCTGCCAATGCCACCACTCCCGCTCCAGCCCGGCACAGCAGGCAGTGAGGGCAGCTGCAGCCCAGCAGCGCCAGGACCGCATGGCCCACGCTGCTCTGCTGCCAGCAACCCAGGTGGTGCGAGGATGGGGGCTGGCCTCCCCGCTCCATGCAGCTGGCCAGACACTTCCTCACCATTGGCTATGTAGGGAACCAAAGGGACTAGCCACCTTGTCCTGCCTCATTGGAGATGAGCTCCCATGCAGTGTTGGTGAATGGGGTATTGCTGCTATCTGGGGCTCTCCCTGCCTCTCTCTCTCAGTGGCAGCAGCCAGGGTAAGTACCCTGCAAGTCACAAGCCAGGCGACGGGAAACGCGGAGCGATTGACTTGTGGAAACCAAACTCACAACGTAGGCCTCGTTATGAGAAAGGTGTGTTTATTCTGTGCAGGGAACAGGGTTACAGATTCCTTCCAAATCCCCCGCTCCCTGATCCCATGACTGTCCCAGGCTTATATCCCCCTCCTGAGTGACAGCCGTCACACAGCTCGGGTTGGCCCCTCCTGCTCCAAGCCCACCCTCTTCTCCGCCCCGTCCCTTCGAGGGCTGGGCTGTCACTGCCATTGTCCCGTCGCAGACAGGCACACCCTCCTCTTCTAGGAGACCTTGAGATGTTGTTCCAGGCTGTTGTGATGTCTGGTTTTCGTCGTCTCTGTCCCCCTTATCTGATGTTCGTGTCTAGTGTTTACAGAACTTGCTCTACCCTAGCCCTGTGTCCCAGCAGGGCCCTGACTTCCCTTTCTAACCCCAAATCACGATATGCCACCTGGCTAGCATCCTAGCCCAGAGTGCCCGCACTGCTTCGCTCCGTTTCACACCGCCTGGCCAGTCCCTGCACCCAGCAGGGGGAACGCAGTCCCCTTGCCCACCAGCACAGGAGGTCAGGGAGCAGAGGGAAGAGTCCCCTGCAGCTGCACACCCTGGCCCATTACACACGAGGTCTCTGGAGCCAGGATCGGTCGATTTTGCTCTGTTTTCCATTCCCAGCGTGCCAGCAGTGGAGCTTCATGACACCCTGCTGCATTCCCCAGTTTCTGCAAGGACATGGAGAAATGAGCGAGGAAAGCCCCACTGCTCCACAGATGCCGAGGCTTCAGCTTCCCTTCATGCTTCTTAAAAAAGTAATTGGGTTTACCATTTAAACAAGAAACAACCCAAACATCGTCCCTCCCCAAGAAAAACGCAATTACCAAGCCCATAACACTCCTTTAGCTCAGTGTCTGTGAACAGCCAATTAAAAATTAATTTAAAGCCATATAAATTAAGTACTTTCACATTAAAGGAAAACTTTTCCCAGTAAAACACTTAATCAGACTACGTTTGCAAAACAAAATTATAATACATTGCCTACTACATACTGTTTCAGAGTACTGCATATATTGAAAACCATTATCATAAGTGCTTCATTTGGCTCAATTGTTAAAACTCTTTTAAATAGAAAGAAAATTCTAAATACCAAATAGTAATCTAAAAATAATCCATAAATAAATGAAGGCATAATTCACTTCTAAGTTAAATTTTGTTAATCATCATATTCAGCTATTTGTACACTACTACTAGTACTCACTGTCAAAGTTTATACAGCAACTAAGTTAAAGAGGCATGAATGAATATTGGAGAAAATAAACTATGTGTTAAAACTATCACAAGTGCATTTCATGTAGATGCTTGTATAGCCTTTTCCAAAATAAAAAGAATAGACATTTCAACAATCGCATAATCTGCAAATCATAAGTATATTCAAGTTCACAGCTGGATCATATCTTTATACAATATACATTACTCTGTATTTATACACATTTATCTATATAGTAAAGGATTTGTAAATAAAACCACACATGTAAGTAAGTTTAAAAGCAGAGCAGCAGCTGACTTAGTTGTATCTATCACCTTTGCAACACTTAGAAGTTCCTGAATGACTTAGAAGTCATAGAATCACAAAATACCCCTCAAGGATCATCAGGTCCATTGCCTTGCTCTTCATAGGCTTAAGTAAAACTAAACTAAGACTAAGAGCATCATCCGGACACTTTTTGAACATCTGGATGTAAATATGGTCTTGTGTGGATGTAGGCTTGGTGCTATGACGACTCCCTTGGGGAGCTCTTCCCAGTGACTGACCACGTTCCCAGTGAAGGACATT
This sequence comes from Serilophus lunatus, assembly GCA_013399895.1. Taxonomy (NCBI): domain Eukaryota; kingdom Metazoa; phylum Chordata; class Aves; order Passeriformes; family Eurylaimidae; genus Serilophus; species Serilophus lunatus. Next base: position 303,180 of record VXBA01002136.1, on the reverse strand, counting down.
TTCTGAATGTCCAATCTGAACTTCCCTTGATGCAGATTAATTCCATTTACCATTTCATTTTCCATTTTCATTTTAACCCATTGCAAGTCGCCAAAGAGCGATCATCACCTCCTCCTCTACTGCCCACCTTGAGGAAGCTGTAGACTACAATAAGGTCATCCCTCATCCTTCTACTCTTCAAGGTTAACAAATGGCCTCAGCCACACCTTATAAAGTCTTGCCCTGAAGGTCTGTCACCATCTGAGTCACCATGCTCTGGACACATTCTAGTAGCTTTACAGCTACTGTACAACTGTGCGCAGGACTCGAGGTGAGACTGCCTCAATGCAGTATAGAGATGATCACCTCCCTTTACTGACTGCTGATGTTTTGCCTGATGCACCCTAAGAATTCATTTGCCCTCCTGGTTGCCAGGGCACTGCTCACTCATATTCAATTTGCCTGTGATATACCAAGGAATAGAAGAATGAAAACAAGTTCACCAATATCCAAGTTACTTACTGTTAAGATGACTAACCCGATGATATTACTGAGGATAGCGATAGTGGAAACGCACCCTCAATCTACTTTTCATTTCCTAGAGCACAAGATGCCAAGTACAGTTCATGCCGTTGGAGATGTCTCGTAGAATGTTAGTTTTCTTTAATTTCAACCATTTCACTAATTAAAATCTTGTAACATTCATACAATAATGAAATCTCAAAGATATTTTAAAAAGGGTCAAGGCCAATAATTATGAGGTTTGTGTGAGGTTTTATATAATTTAATCCTAGTAATTAAGGATCTAATTTAACAAATAGATTGAAAAACTATAGAAATGAAAATTATATATACAGCTTGTCAGACAGAAGGAGGATGTTGGCAATTACTTATTTAGAAGAATACAATAAACCACTTGCTTCAGCATGTATTTTCCATGTAAGTGTAAATCTGCAGTATGCCAGTACTAATTCATTTAACTTTTACCATGCGTATGTATCATTGTTATCTTCTTAATTGATGGTATGGTCTTGTTTCTTATAAACAAACCACAGTGAGTCTTTTCTTTATGAGTTCCTGATTATTTATGTATTTTTAGAAATTTAAGTCTCCTGCAGAGCTGTTAGAGCTCAGATAATGTAACATCTGAAACATAATTTCCATAAGGCCTAAATAGCCAGGCAATAGATTTAATCTTGCTCTAAAATGTTGCAGTTTATGTGATTATCATAAAGATATCCTTTCTGAACAATTCAGGCAACTGTCAACTTTTCGTGTTTCCGAATAAGAACAATATTTAAACTAAGGCTTTATTCAGGCTCCAAAACAGAAGTATGGAAAGAAAACTGTTCTGATTCTTTATCTCTTCTTAGAACTAACAACCCTGAGACATTTATTTCTACAAATTGCCTCAGCTTTCCAGAGAGATGATTATTAACTTTAGCAGCTAGACCAATTTTTCTTGATCCATTTGGAAGACTAAATAAAGCAAAGGCTTATACAGTGTAATAGTCATAACTGTGAAGAAAGAAAAAAATAAGCATTGTAGAGTGTTAGTTTTGCAGTTATTGACATTAAATACTGTATACTTGTTAATAGTTTTCAGAAACAGAAACAAGAGTTTGCTAATTTTGACTTGCAGGAGAAAAGGGGAGTGGTCTGCTCTTTTCAAAAGGTAAGTCATCTGTCCCTTGCAAAACTTCTTTTTCTGTGCCAGGTTGAAGTCAGAAAAACAGGGCTAGAGGAGAGTAATTGAAGTATTATTGACACAGGACTTCACAGACTGAACCATCTCTGTTCCATCTCTCATATTTTTCATGTCAGAAGTACAGACATAGGCATAAATTTAAAGAAAGATACAGTGATGTGATTTTTGCCTTGGCTTGAAGGAGGGGTCCAAAACTGACACATAAAATTTGAAAGGCTTGACATCTGATATCATATATTGTTTTAATGTAAGAGATTGTCAGAAAATGCAGAGGTCAATGTTAAACTAAATTTATGGATCTGCTGTGGTTCTTCACTGTAACTAGAGTGTTTCTCCCTATGAAAAATCTTATATAACCAGCCACTCAGCTAGTGTAAATAATGTTAGATGACTGCTGTTCACAGATGAGTATTCCTACCATCGCAGTATCATACTTATAAATCCAAGTACTAGCTCAATATAAAAATTATCAGGCTATGATTTTAGGTAAAGGTACTGTACAGTACAGAAAGATTGAAGCTGTACACCAACAATTGTCTACTGCAGTAGACTGTCTATATTTAGGTCTGAGAAGTAAGGTTTTTGCCATTTCAAGCTCTAAAGTCATACTGATACCAGATTCTGCAGAAAAGCAGCTCAGGTTGCACTGTAAGCTTTTATTTGCCATGGAAAGTGGCTCTATTAACTGCCACTATATTCTCTTTTTAACATAAAAGGGAGTTTGAATATTGGGACAATAGCTACTGGTCTAAACACTTTTCTTCTTGAAATCACTATCTACTAAATAACGCTTTTAGTATCTACATTAGCTTTTGAATCACTGTTCTACACATCCAATTAGAGAGATTTGAATTGTATTTTGCATTCATAACTCAGCTGACGGAATGTCAGTTTTCATTTGTTTTGCTTTCTCATCCATCCCTGAAATTTTCACTTTAGTTTAAAGAAAGAGTTCAAAACTGTTGCTGGATTAGACCTGGATTCACACTCCAGCAAATTTTATTTTCCCTATCAGAAAATGAAATAGCAAATTCAAAGATCTGGCATTTTATTGATTTATTTCTTTTAAATTATCATCTTCCTGGCATTCCTGATGTGTTTGACATTTAAAAGTATAAAGGTACAGGATTCTGCTAAATTTGTATTAAAAAACTCTGAAACTAGTAACTCCTTTAGTTTCTGTTGCTTCCTCTTTCTTATCATCCTTCCAGCATGGTGAGATGAGATTCAGGACTCCTGACTATTGGAGCTATTACTGCCCACCTGCAAAATCTACTGAACATGCAAAACTGCATTTGACAACTTTTATGCCTCAGGCCAACACTGGCTATTTTATCAGGGATTCTTGTATTAGTGATGATTTTGTTTTATTTTTTTAGTTATGCTTTTGGGTTTTTTGAGGTGACAAAGGGAAAAAAAGACTTACTTATTATCTTTCATCCCTAATTACTCTGCCAAACAATCCTTTGCTTGGCAGAACATTACTAATTTTTCATGTTTGAAGCCCTTTCTAGCTCAGATTTTTCCAGCCTCAAAGACCAATTGGTGCTGATTTGGGTTGTGTTTAATTTTGACTGACCTGATAGCATTAACTTTGCTTTTAATATTTCTGAAACTATGACAAGGCACAGCATTTGGAGATGAGACTTATTTCCAAGGTCAAAATCACCTTTTATTTTTCAAATGATGTTAAGTTCATTAGAAATATTCTCTGTAGTTAATTATGACATACATCCTGTGGTCTCATTAGAACTGCTTCTTCTTATAAATGTGTGAGTAGGGGAAAAAAATAACAGATGCAGATTGAGAATATTGAGCACTGACTAGATTGTATCCATGGGGGGGAAGAAGCAGAAGCAGACGAAGCAGAAGAAGCAGAAGCAGAAGAAGAAGCAGAAGAAGCAGAAGCAGACGAAGCAGAAGAAGAAGAAGAAGAAGAGTCTCTTTTCTTAAATAAACCATGTTAGAATTCAGAAGATAAATCCAGAAGTTTCTTACAGTCTTGACATATTATAGATATTTAACAAAAAGCTTTTTTAAGAAAGTACATAGGAAATTTAATGTATGTTTTCTGAAGAGAAAGTTTTATCTGTCTTCCAAAGACAAATATTTAGTAGCTAAAAAAGGAATATAAATAAATAAATGTGTAATTGATAATAATAAAACCAAATTATACCACTGATCGATGATCAAGCTCAAAACTCATTGACATTGGAAGAAGAAAAAAAATTCTGTGGGTTTTTTTATTATTTCTTTTTTAACATTTAATGTGTGAGATATGATTTTTCTCATTTATTAAACACTAAAATTACATAAAATGCCACATTTTTCAAAAGGAAAGTCTGATGGGTACACGTTCATTTTAATGACTTTTTTACTGGGAAATGATAAACATGAAATATGTGTACAAACCCTGAAAGAGTAAGAAAAAGGAAAAAAAGATAAATCATTGTCTTAACTAAAGGATTGCTTGAGTAGTTTATTTCTTCATCCAGCATCCTAATCTATAGAAAGCTTATTCATTTGACATTTCTGTTATTCATAAAACAAATTTTAAAAAATTAGTTTTATTTAAATATGGTAGAGAAAGTTTTTTACACAGAATATCAGTTAAAATCTCAGACTTTGAACATTTGTTGAATCATTAAGATTGGAAAAGACCTACAAGATCATTGAGCCTAACCTTTGGCTGAATACCACCATGTACACTAAATAATGGCACTAAGTGTCACTTCTACTCATTTTTTGACCACTTCCAGGGATAGTGATTCCACCACCTCTGACAGTGAATAAATTTTTCCAAATATCTCCCTCCCTTGGTGGAACTTGAGGCTGTTTCCCATTTACCTATCTGTGATTGTTTGGGAAAAGATGCTGATCCTTACTGTGCCATAACCTCCTTTCAGGCACTTGCAAAGATTGATAAGGTCTCCTTCGAGCTTTCTTGTCTTCAGGCTAAAACCTTCCACCTCCCTCAAACACCCTTCACTAGATTTGTTGCCCTTCTCTGAACACACTCCGGCAACTTAACATCTTTCTTCTATTGAGGGGCCCAGAACTGAAGTGTGGCCACACCAGTGCCAAATACAGAGGGACAATCCCTTTCCTGGTCCTGCTGGCCACACTATTTTTGATATAATCCATGATACCACTGGCCTTTCTGACCACCTGGGAAAACTGCTGGCTCATGTTCAAATTCTGTCAACCAGCATTCCCATGTCCTTTTCCACTGGCAAGCCACTCTTCACCCGGCCTGTAGCAGTGCATGGGGTTGTTGTGATCCAAGAGCAGGACCCATCACTTCACCTTATTGAACCTCATATAACTGGCCTTGACCCATCAATCCAGCCAACCCAGATCCCTCTGCAGAGCCTTCTTATCCTCCAGCAGATCAACACTCCCACTCAATTTGTCATCTGCGAACTTGCTGACAGTGCACTCTCCTCATCCAAATCACCAAGAAAAATATTTAACTGGACTGAACCTGACACTGAGTTCTAGGGAGCATCACTTATGAACAGCCACCAGCTGAATGTAAATCCATTCACCACTGCTCTTTGGGCTCAGCCATCCAGTGAAGAATAAACCTAAGACAGGGGTTGCCAGCTTCTGCAAGACAATACTGTGACTCTGCAAAAGAGTGTCAAAAGCTTTACTAAAGTCAAGGTAGGCAGCCTTTACCTGGCCTACTAGGCAGGCACACAACCATAAAAGGAGGTCAGATTTGTCAAGCATTACCTACCTTTTGTACACCCATACTGGCTAGACCTGGCCCCCTGGTTGCCCCCTATGTGCTGTGTGATGGCACTCACGATGATCCGTTCCGTAATCTTCCCTGGCTGAGTTCAGAATGACAGGCCTGGCATCTCCTTTCTGGACCTTGGCTTCACATTTGCTAACTTTCAGTCAACTGAGGTCTTGAAAGTAGCTCAGTGAATGGTCCCACCGGCTCCCTCAGTATCTTGGGTGGATCTCAACAAACTCCATAGATTTGTGCATGCCTGAGTGGTGTAAGAGGTTGTTGATCATTTCTTCTTGGATTACGGGTGTTTCATTCTTCTCACCATCCCTGTATTCCACATCAAAGGGATGGGTACTCTGAAGAGAACTGGACTTGGCAAAACCAAAAAGGTGTCTCAGAAGTACCTTGGTCTTTTTCCTCATCCTTTGTCATCAAATTTACTGTCACATGCAATAAAGGACAGAGATTTTGCTTAGCACTCCACTTGTAGCTAATGTGTTCACAGGAACAATTGCTATTGTTTCGAACAGCAGTAACTAGATCTACTTGGGCTTTGGCCCTTCTATTTTCACCCTGTATATCTTCACAACATCCTTGAAGTGCTTCTGAGTTGCCCACCTCTTCTTCCAGATGTCATAAACTCTCCTTTATTTCCCTGAATTCCAGCCACAGATCTCTGTTCAGCTAGGCCTTCCTGGACTTCTTTGCCCTTCAGGATTGCCTCCCAAGGGATTCTCTCAATCAATCTCCTAAACAACCCAAAGTCTTCCCTATTGAAGTCCAAGGTGGCAGTTCTGCTGATCCCTCTCATTACTTGTCTAGAGATGAAAATCGTCATTTCATGATTCCTGTGTTAAAGACCACTGATGACTACATCACACAGCAGTCCTCTGTTTGTATATAACAGGTCGAGTAGAGCAACTTCTCAACAGACTGGGAGTTGGTTCTCTCAACTGACTGGGAGATAGCTATTACCAGAAAAGATTCAGCTTGGGGAAAAGCAGCTTAAATTATTGGGGGAAAGCAGGTAATAGAAATAAGTAATTACTCATTTGCATCATTAGAAACAGAAGGAAAAGCCTTAAAACAAAATCCTTTTCTTCCCACTGATGAAGCTGATCTTCACTCCTTCACTGCAGGAACCACTGCCCTCACCAAGTGATGCAAGAGAATATGGTAGGTGGGATTTATAGTCAGTACACCACGGTCCATCTCTGCCTCTGCTTTCTCCTCACACTTGTCTTCTGCCAGCATGGCCCCTCTGTATTCTGTGGTTCCTTCAGGAATACCCAACTGCAGCTATATATGTCTTCCATGACTTCCACCATGGTGGCCTTTCTCCCCCTGCTATGACTTTGGTATTCCCTCTGGTCCTTCTCATTCTTTTTGGTTTTTTCAATGTCTGGCATTTTTTTCCCTTCTTAAACATATGTTTACAATGGGCTCAGCTGTGTCCTGTGGTGAGTCTATTGCAGCCAGCTGCAACCAGCCGTGCCTGAATAAGACAGCCTGTGTTGCTCTTCCACAGAGGACACCCTGCAGAACTCACACTGACAGCGCCTTGCCACAAATACCAAATACAATGCCAAGAAAAGAAAAATTATTTTGTTATCTAAAGAGAAAAAGGTCTGGAAAGCTGTTTCTTTCACATGAAAGTCTGCCGTCTAGGAATTGTTAATTGTTCTTGCACTTTCAGTGATTTGATTAATTGGTATTACAAGTGATCCGTAACATCCATAATGATAAAGTAAGACAATCTGACAGTGTTCTGCGGGTTGATTGAAGCTATGGATTTACCCTGAACTGATCTGGTTTTAGAAAGAGGCTGGACAGAGGTGCTGTCCAGGCATTCTCTCTCTCTTCCTGTATTGTCGGAACCAGGAGTTTTACTGTCTTACGGATTGTTCATAATCAGTTAGCTTGTATATTGACCTTCAGGAAACTTGTGAGATTTAGTTTACTGGGGTACATGATTCCAGTAACATGGAATGTGTACAAACAAATATACTAAAATACCTTAGTATTTAGCAGCATCATTATGCATTTAAGATCTAACTGTCTTATGCGCATCAAACATTTTACCACTGAGAATACATCTTTCATACAGCATTAGTACCCCTAGGGTAAAGTGTGTTCTGAGCATCTGTTGGGAGTATAGGCATAACCAATTTCATGAGCTACCTTACTAAATAATTCAAATTATGTAATTGTAGAGGAAAACTGAAGTGATTATTTTCACCCCACATAATTTGCTGCAACAAAAGGATTTTGCCACATTTCAGGGCTAGTAGAATGTCAGTACATCATGATTCATAGAGACTGGTGTGATGCTCATCTCTTCCTCTTCCAAAAGTTATGGAGGATGAACACTTTTGTGTCCCTGAGAAATAGTGTCTTACATCTTTTTTAATTAGGCTTATTTCAGAGTTTCTCAAGCTGGTACACAGGTGATTTATGCAGTACTTCTTGATATTTTCTGGTGAGTAGCAATGGTGTGCTGATGGTGCACACATAATCAATCTTGTTAAAAGAAGGTGAAACAGTTCAGTGCTCTTCTAATGTCACTGTTCCACAGAAGCTATTGATGTTGCAAAAATGTCATGTGATCATGACAGTAAGCAATAAGAGAATGATGAAAGCTCATTTTGATGATATATTAGCTAAGTAAATACACTGAAACATTTAAATTTTTGTTCAGTCTTTCTTCGCATGTCAGATTTAATAGGCTATTATTTCTACACAGTTTGAAATGCATATGCAACAGAGGTACATTTTTTTACTAGACATAGGCATTCAAGAAAATTGCAATGTATTTAACTGTGTGCAAATGTAATTTCTTTCATCTCAACTGTTCTGAGACTTTTGTGATCCTTTGAGTTGTGAGCAGATGACGTGTCTGTTTGTGGGGATTTGAGGGGTGCTGGGGTCTCTCTTGTGGGGATGTCGAGAGGGGGGCTTTGGGTCTCATGGTGGTCTTGGGAGGGGTCCTTGGGCTTTGGGAAGGGGAGAATATGTAAGGAATGCCCATTTACCTTGTCTGTGTAAAATCCTGTTTTCCTTAAGAAGGGNACTCTCCCCCGGGGCCAGGGCGGGGGCTGCTGTCGGCATGGGCTGCTCCCCCATCCCCCACTGTTTCCAGGGCCGAGCTGGGACCAGGACGGCCCTTGCTCCTATCCACTCTCCCTGGGGCTGGGGGCGGTGGCGGCATGGTGGTGAGAGGTCACAGGAACAAAGCTGTGGCAAGGCTGGAGCTGGCCTGGCACTGCGTGCAGTGCAGTGCCGAGTAGAGGCTCCCAACCCAGCAGCAGCATGGGTGGCTACTCCAGCCAGCAACGGTGTCACCGCAGTCCCAACATGGCAGGCGGCATGGCATTGGACCACACGGCCCTGCACCACTATGGGGGAGGGTGTGCTGACGGAGGGTTGCCACAGACCATGCGAGGGCTGCGGTGGCCAATGCCAGTCTCCGTAGGATGGGGATGTGGTGGTGCGTGGCAGTGCAGATTTGCGCAGCCCCAGGGCTAGCTCGTGCCGCACATGGTGTGCGGTGGTCCCCCAGTTCTGACACGAGTGGCAGCCCCAGGAGTGCGGCCACAGGAGCACCCTGGAAGCCCCGAGGATCCCTCTTGTGGGGGATCCCTGGAGACGGTGGCTGCAGTCACTCTGGGGCGACCCCTGAGTGCCCGTGGCCAGGAAAAAAAGATGACACCTCGAGCTCTGAACACGCAGTCTCCAGTGGGAACTGCCATTTTGCCTGGGGTGAGGACACTGGAAAAGAGGCAGAGCTCAGCTCCACTGGCCAATGAGGAGACAGCTGGGCCAGGAAGAAGACAGCGAAATTCGCACGAGACTTGGAGGGCTTAAAAAGCTGTGAACAGAAGCCCTCCCTCTCTTCAGTTTCCTGTCCAGGGGTGAAACACATGGCTCCTCTCCTCTTGAGTCTCAGACCCCGTGGCATGACTCCACCCATTCCTCTCGGCACCAAAGTAAAGTCCAGCTTGATTCAAGTAGCCACTTCCTGAAGGTGTCCTGAGATGGGGGTCGCTTTTCACTTCTTTTTGTGTTTTGCAGAAAACCTTGAGGGCCAGGAGTGACAGCAGAGAGGGAGGGAGAGAGACGGCTTCCCTACCCCTCCCTCTGTTTTCTCAGCTAGTCACCTAGCTGGGAAAGCAGTTCCTCTTCTGTTTTTGTGCCTTTTTTCCTTTTTGTGTTTACTGCGTGTAGAGTGTTTATCTGTGTAAATTTTGGGTCCCCGTGGGTTGTCCCTTCTTCACTATTTCAAACCCCACATAATAAACTGTTCCCCTGCTGCTAATTTTGTTGGTTTCCATCATCCTTATTGTGCACGCCCCTTAGACGATAAAAAGTGATTCAAACCACCACACTGTTGTAAGACATTTTTTCATTTCATATTTGATGAGAATGGAAAACCTATGTTAAAATATTCTGTTATACCTGGAGTATCTGTTTTCCTAAAATCAATTCTCATAAGCTTCTGACATACTGTTCAAGCAGGGTTGGTGAGTCTTCCTAGAGAAAGATCAGATGTCTGTCACTGAAAATTTTGTGGCATAGCTGTTTTTATAATAGATAGCAGCTGCAGCAACTGTGATGGCTCAGAGAGGAGCTTTTGTTTGCAAAAGCCGGAAACACTAGTGTGGATTTTGTAAAACACACTGTAATTGATTACAGTGAATTGGGCATTATACTTAAAATGGTTTTGTAAGGTGAAAAGATCAAGGGCTGTTTTAAAGACTAGTATCTAAAAACTGCTCTTATATGGTGATAAAATATTTTTGTTTATAAAACTGGTATCAATTTTACTGTGATTGCATCATGTAAAATTATATGGAGAAAGCAGAATAAAATAGTTGAGAAGAGCAGTTTTAAAATAAGTTCACAGATAATTTACAAGGAACGTTAAATTCTCCTCCTGCCCTTAATGGCAGTCTTGGCTGCACTGATGCAACACATTGATGGTGAAGCAAAGTCATTAAGAATCAAATCCATGATTGAGAATTTTAACTTCATAAGTGAACTGCACAGGCACTTAATCTGAGTGGCATTTTAAAACATATTTCTAATTAAATCTGACTTGAAGAACAGTAAGTAGAACAGTGCTACATTTTCTTTAGTGTCGATGAGGATATTATTTTTGTTTTGACCTGCACGTGTACTGCTGATCCGCCATGAAGATGTCATTGGTAGATGTGTAGAATGTGGGCCAGGGTTTTAGTAGCAGAACTTTTCACAGTTGTCACACAAGTTTGACACAAAAATCTGCACTGGTTGGCCCTATTTTTTGAAGGAGGTGATACCATGAAGCTTATATTATATAGCTTTCTAGTACAAGTTACAAGTTTACAAGTTTTCTAAAGTACAGTTTATATAGTTTTCACTAGTTTTCACCTCTGCTAAGGGTTTCTACAAGGAAGAAATGTTAGCCAAGATAAAGGACCCCAGTTGTTTGTAAAGATTGTGGTGAAGAGGAGCCGTAACATCAAGTAAAGCCCATCAAAGCCATCTAGAAGCACTGAAGAAGTTCCAGAGGGCTGGTAGTGTGTCAAATGACCTAAAGGTTAAGTGAGGAAGATAAAGATAGGAGGAAGACAGGGTATTTCAAGACTCCATACCCAAGATAAGAAGCATGTCATAGGTGTGGCAAGGGTGGTACTATAGGAGGGACAGCTGGGGTGCTACAATCTGTAACCAAGGTTATTTAGTTCCCATAAGAGAAAATTAGGTGAAAAACGAGCTCAGTTGTTGGATTTCAAAACGATGTGCTAATTTTATTTAACTATAAACTAAATCATAAAGAAAGAGAAGGAAAAGACAGAGAAAGGTGGAAAACGGCTAAGAATTACATTAAAAAGAAGCATAGGAAAAGGCTACAAGATGATGTTTCGGTGTCTGTTGCAATAGTTGGAATACAGCGAGGTGTTTTGATGGTCTCAGTGGCCACTGGTTCACCATCACACACACGGATGCAGCCAGGCTTTGGAGTTTTTCTGCCTAGCTGCTTGTTCTGGGCATCACTGGAGCTCAGTTCGTGTCTCAGCTGGAGAGGGAAGGAGTTCTTTGTAGCTGTGTTTTCCCAATCTGAATTTCCTGCACAGCAAAGTCTCTGCCAAACACGTGCGCTTGCCGACCACATTGTGAGCAGTAGCGTTAGGACCAGGGAGAAGCTTGTCATAAAATTTCCTCTGCAACTCGTATTTCTGGATTGAATCTATGTCCAAGCTTCCAGGAACTCAGGGGTTGAGAGTTCCTCAGCTCACTCACGGTTTTTAGGTGGATTCAGCTCTCTCAAGTGTGCAGCCATCCTCCCCTCTCAGCTACAGTGTCTCAGCTCTCAATCTCATCCATCTGCAAAAACCAACTGCATGGTACTGCACATTGTTCCACCGAGCATATGGTGACTGCAGCTTTTTAACTGTTTCTTTTAGAAGTTTTCACAACACCCCAATTTCGCTACACTGTCACAATACCTATCGCTTGGCTCAGCAAGAAGGACCTGTGTCACAACAGGTGGTGGGGTGAGGGGGTAGGACAGTGGAGGCCTGTCCTCCTGTCATGGGTCCTACAGGTAACCAGGGGACAATAAGTAAGCAAATACTAAGAAATAGTCTGCTACATGGGGAAAGGGGAGATAACCATGATGTAATGGTTATATAAAAACTGTAGAACCTATGTAACTTTTGGGCTCCATTTGGCATTTACATAAGGGGACACCTGTAGGGAAATGCCAGTGAATGTTTTTTTGTAAGTCACAGATGGCAGGTGGAATCTAGGACGCAGGTGCTGAAGAAGGAGCTGAACTGGAAGTGAAAGGACTGACCGTGCCACGTAAGGAAGATGCTTGCACAACACGGCAGTGTCTGATTGGACGAGAGAGAAGCGATATGAGAACTGCTTCTCAGTGGTTAGAAAGGTATAAACTATATGTAGACTATAAAAAAGTATTCTTGTAAACAATAAATGGATTTCTCTTTTGACACTGCATCTGTGTGGTCGTGTGTCTTTGGGGGGACCCGGGAAGCCACAAATGGCGCTCAGAATGTGGGGCAAATTTTCAACCTGGACGTCAGGATAGATGACAGGGCAGTGGCTAAAAATCCAGCTGGAAGAAATTCTAAGCTGGGGAAATTCTGAGCCAAAGTGTTCAGGGAAGTGGAGGAGCCAATCACAGGACATCCTCGTTGTATTGAAGAAATCTACCCAGAAAAAAGAAGAAAGAAGAAACCTTGAGGAAAACACATCTCTTCGGCACCTGGTGAGTATTCACTGAAGGTGACCCAACTGAGAAGAATTTCCTATCCTTTCTTAGAAATAGTACCCCTACATTAGGATAAAAGACTGTTTTGGGACTGGAGCTGTTGCTCCTTGTTTAAGTTTGGCCCTTGGAACTTCTTCAGAAAGCCAGGGCTGGCTTGCTGACTGCTTCAGAGCCCTGAAGTAGCCAGGGCTACTTGGCTGGCTGTTTTAAGGGGCCTTTATCAGCAAGGGGAAAGATGAGATACTTTTTTAAAGAGCTTTTCCAGAGACCAAAACTTTGTACCTGCAAAAGGGCTGCTTAATTTCATCGTGC
>VXBA01002136.1:221402-262009 GCA_013399895.1 Serilophus lunatus | reverse complement strand
ATTTTGGCGGGAACCGCCATTTTGTTGGAGCCGGGAACCTCAAAGGGGGAGGTGGAGCCCAGACCGCTGGCCAATCCGAAGCGGTGAAACCGGAAAGAGGACCACGAGACTCGCGCAGGACTTGAAGAACTTAAAAGCCCAAAGAAACAGAAGTTCACTCTCTTTGGCTTCCTGTGAAGCTGGAGAGCAGCAGCACGGCTTCTCCTCTCTGACTACCAGGCCTCATGGCTTGACTCCACCCATCCCCCATTGGCATCAGAGCCAATCCAGCACAACTGCAGGTTGAAGGCTTCCCCAAAATAACATCCTGGGTTGAGGGGGGAGGAACCTTTCACTCTATTGTGTTTTACAGAGATTCCAGGGGCTGGCAGTTGGCTACCACCAGAGAGAGAAGAAGGAAGTGGCTCTCCCTTCCCACTGCTTGTCTTTGGCCAGCCTGCCTGGCCTTTGAAAGCAGTTCCCTTATTCCTTTTTTTCCTTTGTTTTCCTTTTTCGTGATTTTTGTTGGGTGCTTTTCTGTGTTAAGTTTGGAGTTCCCTTAAACTGTTGTCTTACTTTTGATTGATCTCCAGACAAATAAAGTCTTTCTCTGTTGTTAATTCTGTTCATTCTTCTCCTCACTATTAAGAGTGCCCCCTAGTTAATATAGTGGTGCTAAACCACCACAGTTTCATAACAGTAAACAATTTTAGAAAATGCAGCCGAGAATGATGATGGCAAAGAGACGGGTATTAGAGGAAGAAACAATACAATACAGGGAAATCTTCTGACATAGTGACTTACAGACAGGTTTTTTCCTTTGTCTTATTCTATGAAGGTTCTAAAAAAAATTTCATCCAGGAATCATAGGATATCCTTAGCTAGAAGGGACCCACAGGGATCATTGAAGTCCAACTCCTGGCCCTGCACTGGACTACCCCAAGAAGTACACCATGTGTCTGAGAGCACTGTCCAAACACTTCTTGAACACTGTCAATCTTGGTGCTGTGACCACTCCCCTGGAGAGTCTCTTCCAGTGCCTGATCACTCTCTGGATGATCCAACATAAACCTCGTCTGACACAACTTCAGGTCATTCACTTGGGGCCTTTCACTGATCACCACAAAGAGATCAGTGCCTTCCTCACAAGGAAGCTGTAGACTGTAATGAGGTGTTGCCTCTCCTCCAGGCTGAACTCCTTGTATGACTTCTCTAGATCCATTCCCATCTTCACTGCCCTTCTTTGGATGCTTCCTAATCTCTTTATATCTTTCTTATATTGTGACACTTGAAACTGCTACAATATTCAAGCTGAGGCCACATCATTGCAGAGTAGACCCAGACAAACCACCTCTCCTGACTAGCGGGCAATGCTTTGCCTGATGCCCCCCAGAACATGGTTGGCTGTCCTGGCTGCCAATGCGCTGCTGACTCACATTCAACTTGGCATCAAACCAAGACAACCACGTGACTTTCCACAGTGCACTCTTCTAAAGTCTTGTTCCCCAGTTTGTACATATATCCAGGGTTACCCTGTCCAAAGTGCAGAGTCATCCAGCAGTTATCTTTGTTAAACTTCATATTGTTGGTAATTGCCCAGCCCTTTAATTTTCCTAGGTCTCCCTGCAGGGCCTCTCTGTCTTCGAGGAAGTCAACAGTTCCTCTCAATTCAGTATTACTAGGAAGCTTAGTATAACTTTGACTCCTACATCCAAGTCATTTATGAAGATGTTGAAGAGTACAGGGCCTAAGATGGAGTCCTGTGGAACCCCACTATTGACAGATCCCTGGTCTGATGTTACCCCATTCACTATTACACTCAGTGCTTGACCAGTCAGCCAGCTGCTCACCCGTCACATGACATATTTATCCAGCTTTATGGTGGATATTTTGTCCTGAAAGATACTGTGAGAGACAGTATCAAAAGCTTTAGTGAAATCCAAAGAGATTACATCAACTGGCCCAAACACATCTGTATTGAGTCTGTCTGAGATGGTGCCCATTTCTGCATAGCAGCCCTCACAGTACCATGCTTTGTATGGTAGAGAAGGGTGTTGGTAACATAGCAGTGGTTTGGCTACTGCTGAGCACAGCATTGGGACTGTAGCGTTCCTTCCCCAACTAAGGGCAAGATTCTGGAAGGGGGTGCAAGTAGGCCAGCTGACCCAAACTGAACAAAGGGATATTCCATACCATATGATGTCACCTCAGATATAAAAGCTAAGGAAGAGCAAGAAGGGAGGAAGGCATTCATTGTTTCCAGTGGTGGCCCACTGAGAAACCACTACACATGTTGAAGCTCTGCTTCTCTGGATGTGGCCAGTCATTGCTGCTGATGGGAAGTAGAGATTAGTTTTCTGCTTCGTTTTTGCATGTGCAAGTGTTGCTTTTGCTTCTAGTAAACTGTCTTACCCCAACCCACATGTTGTTTACCACCTTGTTCTTTTCCCTCTGCTTGGCTGGAAGGGAGACATGGGGGATAGAGCGACTGTAGGCATCTGGCATGCAGCCCAGGTTAACCCATTAGAACATCAAAGATGAAGAAAATTCTCTGCAGAATTTTCACTGTCCTCTTCAGCTGTCATTCTAGAATTACCTGAATTGAATTACCCCTCCTTCATGATTATGAATTGGATGGAAAGGATTGATATAGGATAGATAAATTTAGACTTTTAAAACTTGTCTAACCTGACCAGGGAATGCAGTTGCTAGGGAGCTTCATCAGTCTTGCTGAAACAATTGTTTAGTTGCAATTGTTAAGTTACAGCTACTCAAAATATTAAAAAACACAGACCTTGTTATTTTTTCATATTTATAAAAAATATTTATTTATCTTGTTGGGCTTTCAGGACATTGGAGGAAGAGTATGGGACTAGGCATCATTCATGGTTCAAATCAGAGTTCTCAAACTTTCAGGAATTTAATGGGCTGACATGAATAAACTTGTTTCTTTGTCATCTACAATGTAATCTTTTACAACTATTCCTAACATCACAGATGATAGACTTGTTCAGTAACTCAACCCAGTATTTTTAAAAATTATCACACTGAAAAGAAATATTATAGATCTACCTAATTTTCATTCAAATTACTTAAAAAAGAAAGGGGAAATAGAGAGGAAAAAACCAAAGAAAACAATGTTGGTGTCAGTAGCCAGACTGAGAATGCCTGAGAAAATTCATTCGCATCTAATTAAGCTCTTCTTCCTTTAATGTGCTTCAGATTAAGAGGAATATAATATATCTAAATGAATGCCCTTTAATTTATAAATGTACTGGAAAAATTTTGCCTTTGGCAAACTTAATGTAAATGCAGCATTTTTATTTTCTTAGACATCAAAGGGACAGTAAAGTCTGCTGCACTAGCTGCTTTTGTAGGAAGAAAAAATTATTTTTAAAAGACTTGACATTTTCAAATTATAAATGACCTTGTGCTTTATTTCTATAACATTTTATATGATATGACAATCTTCTCAATCAATGAAGGGTAAAAATTAAACAATTTATATAAGCCTCCACATAAGTAAGTTATAAACTGAAAAAAAAAAAAAGTATTTAATTTATAATCTAAAAAAATGTTTAAAATTTTAGGAGTGTGGCATCTCAGTTTATCTCATATTATACAAGTCAACAGTCTTCTACATTATTTCATTTAAATTTATGTTCTGTGATTTTGTTAGTCACTGGACCAAGCAAAGGGAAAATTTTTCATTGCCTATCTGTACACATTCAAATCATACTCCCATTCTGGTGTAAACCCCTGGATTATAATAGTTTAAGTGTCATTGTGAGAAAGTCACTTTACTTCCCTGTGAATGGTACTTACATGTTCTGAAGAAGTTCTGAATTTGTTTCTATAGTTTAATTCCTTAAAAGTACCAGAAGAATTAAAATCATAGAATCCTCAAGATTTGGAAAACACCTCTAAGATCATCAAATCCAATGGTCAGCCTGGCACTGAGGGATAGGGAGAGAGAGGGAGAGAGAAGGAGAGGGCAAGAAAGTGCAAGCCAAGGCTGATCACCACTGTGGATCTAGTGGTGTCCTGTTGGTCTTTCAGTACCCTGGGCTGCTTCATGGTGGTGGGAGTCCCACGGGCTTCTTGGTGGTGGAGTTCCACCTGGTTCACTACCTGAGTCACTTTTATACAATCCCTCATTAGCACAGGAGGTGAGAGCGGGCATGGTCTCACCATTGGCCACGCTTGAGTCTTAATTTGGTCTTTGTCAGGGAGCTGCTCCAGCAACTGTATTAAGCAAGAACATCCAAAGTAAAGTGTTCTGTTTATGACCTCACTTTTTTCACTTGTGCAGTTACGCACTTGTCATGAAATACGGGGTAAGGGCACTGTTGCCTCGAAAAGTATTAGTTTCCTTCACAATGCCAGAACTGAAATTTTTTCTTTTTGTTTTTGAGGGTTGTGCATGGGTAACCCTGATGTTTTCAGCAATAAATTTCACCACCTATTGGATGCTTAAGGCGTATGATGAAAATGTTATTAACTCTTTTCTTACCTGTCCAAATTCAACCTATTTTTCTGGACTGCAGTTTTGTTGGTTTTTGAGGTTACCACTTCTATGGGCAGCCTTGCCCACTGCTTGAATACCCTTTACTTGAAGGAACTCTTCTGATATCAATCTAAACCTTATTTGGAGCAATTTCAGGCCTTTTACTCTCATTTCCATCGCTTGTTACTAGGAAGAAGAGACTGACCCCTACCCCGCTACACTCTCAGGTAACTGTAGAGAGTGGACAGGTCTCCCCTGAGCTTCCTTTTCTCAAGGCTAAAATACCACAACTGTCTCAGCCAGTCTTCATAAGATTTGTGCTCCAGACCCTTCCCTACCTCTGTTGTGTTACTCTGGATATGCTCCAGCACATAGATTTCTTTCTTGAGGTGGGGGACAAAAAACTGAACACAGGTTTTGAGGTGTGGCCTTACCAGTGCCAAATACAGGGGGAAAATACCTTCCCTAACCCTGCTGTTCACACTATGTCTCATACAAGCCATGATGCCATTGGCCTTCTTGGCCACTCTGTCATAGAAAGGGATCAGGTTGATCAAGCAAGATCTTCCTTTCCTAAATCTGTGCTGTCTCTGCCTGATCCCCTGTACATGCCATGTTTTGGCACTTAGCATGATATCTCCATAACCTTTTCTTGTACTGAGGTCAAATTACCAAAGAAACATGAAATTATATATATATGTATGTATGTGTGTGTGTGTGTGTGTGTGTGTGTGTGTGTGTGTGTGTGTGTGTGTGTGTGTGTGTGTTTTGAAAAACTTGGGGTTAAAGATACCATTCCTGGAAAGACCTATTCATATAAAAACCACCACTAATATGATTAAACCTATTACCTTGAATGACATTACTCAGATTTAAAGCGATGTAACCTAGAGGAGAATTAGCCCCATATTATCTCTAAATAGACAATGTTCAGTTAAATGATTTGATGTTAATGTGTCAGTTAAGTATAAAATCTTGTAAGTGTAGGCTTCTTCAGCTCTGTTTGGGAGAAATTTTCAAAACCACTTTATAACAGTTTCAACTCTGATTAATCTCCATAGTCCCTTAAAGAGTCATCAAAAGCTGAAGTAGCATTCACTTTCCTGTATTTTTTAATTTAAACCTTTAGAAAACAAATGTCTAATCTACATACATTCTGAAAAAAATCAGGCAGGCTATTTACTTTGATTCTCTTAAAATAATTAATTTCACAGACTTTACAATTTGCATAAATTAAGGTTGAGAAAATACAGCCCTACTAGAATCATATGTGGTATGCATGCATGGTTTAAAGTAAAGGACAAAATCTGTTGTTACAAAAGGATCAAAAGATTGATTCTGGATTTGAAACAGAATTCTAAACTGTGTTAGTTTGAGACGACTTCATTGTCCTTTTGATTCTTCCTTGTATCTCCTGATATGAAGATTTCTTGTGTTGGTTTATTAGTGATCAAGATTTTAACTGAGAAAGAAAAATAGCTACTGGGATAGTCAGGATGAATATCTGATCCTATTGATTTCAAATGGGATTTTGTCCTAAAATTCTGTGTAGACTTTACTGCCAGATTGCCACATAGATGCTAGCTCAAGACCATACAAATCAAATGGGAAAATATTAAACTATTTTCTCAGCTAGAACAAATGGCTATTTAGCATTTTATGGAGCTTATCTAATAGTGATAGGAATATAATCCAAAACTGGAACCATTTTAAAAGAAAATATTTATACAAAACTATTTCAATGAGACCTCCTAGTACTACTACATACGTTTTTACATACTCCAATAAGTTTTCTTTCTTCTTTCCATGAATTTCTGCCTTCTTCTCCTATTTTAAAAGGTGTACTTAGTATGATGTACTTCAGAGGCATAAATTCACATTTTTCTCTTCCTCTCCTACTGTATATGCAGATGCACTTTAAAGCCATTCCTATATTACATAGCCAATCTAATAAGACTAAGAAGCAATTTTTTCCTTGAAAGATTTTTTTTAATTTTGCTCAGTTCAATAGGAAGAAAAAAAAATAAGGGACACATATTTAAAAACACTGAATCGATCAGTGAAGCAGAAACAAGCAGCAGCCTCATGAGGAGCTGGAAGTCCTTGGCAGCAAAGCAGGTGAGGAGGGGAAAGTGCTGAGAGCAATCGTAAGACTTAAAACACCTCCAGGGGATGATGCCTTAAGAGGTATGCTTGAGGAGTCACTTTAGCTAGGTAGCTGGATATCTTTGGTGGTTTTACAACTGGGGGAGGGGGTGCCACAGGACTAGAGACGTAATAGAGATGCAACAGCAAACAATAGTTTTATTTTATATGGGCTCTATAAACTTTATAGAACCCTACTAGGTACTAAACAAATACACACAACGCCTTGACAATATTCTGCAAAAATAAAAAAAACAAAATGACAAACTGCTCCTCTAAGCAGACTGGTGAGCTGAGGAGCAGAGGGAAGGGAGAGAAAACCACTTTAAAGATGGTATCTCCCAGCCCTCAGAGCCTCTGAAAGACAAAAACAGGAACCCAAGGGGAAAAGATACCACACTGCTGCAGCTGGATAATGTTCTGTTGTTACTGCTGGGGCTCTGGTGCTGCTATGATGACACTGTGTGGCCTAGGGACCTGGGAAGGAGCAGTCATGCTTCTGCCAGCATTGATGGAAGCTGGAAAGAGACAGGACTTCTGTGTCCCATGGCTTTTATGGGCTGCCAATCCTGCCTGAACTCGGGGTCCTCTTCTTGGCCAGGCTATCCTCCCATTGGATGGCTGCATTGGACACCACCCCTCTGTCTGAGATATCGCCATGAGGCCAATATGGTGTTTCCCGCCAAAAACCCATGCGGTGGCGCCCAGAGGTACCAGCAGCACTGCCCATGGGGCCCCCGCCATCCGCAGGAACCGTGCTGCTGGCAGTGGGGCAACTTTCCATGGGGGTAGCCACTTCTGCACACTTCCCAGCACCGCAGGGAGGGGCTGTGGGGTCGTGGCCACCCCTACCAGGGCTCCTGACAACCGTCTGCCACCACAGGGACCAGCTGCAGGCAGTGGGGGCTGTAGGGATGCCCCAGGACCAGTTGCTGCTGCCCACCCCCGTCCACAGCCCGCAGCAGGGCTGCAGAAGGAGCAGGCAGGGGCAGCACCAGCATCTGTCATGCTTGGTGGGACCACCAGAGCAACAGCCCTGGCCACCCACCAGAAGAGAGGCCAGTGTTGCCCTCACCAGCGTCAGCATCCGTCTCCAACCCGGAGTATGGACGGCGAGAGGCACCCCACTGCTCGTGCCACTCCACCAGCAACCCAGGCAGCGTGAGGATGGGGGTGCTAACTACTCCACTGCGCTCCTGCACCGCCACTCCTGAGATACGGTGAGAAGAGAAACATGGCAGACTGGCACTGAGCAGCTCTCCACTGCTCCAAGGGTGTACCACCGGTCTTGGTCCAAGTCGCCACAGCTGCGGAGAAGACACCTCCCCACATGCTGCTGCAGGAGGTCAGGGAAAACAGCGGGAGTGGCTGCCAAGCTTGGCAAGAAGCAGCGAGTGCTTGGGATTGGGGGCTCACCCGGGTGAGGGAACTGGCGCCACTGGAAAACCACAGGAAGGAGCTTGGCTCCAAACCAGTCCCACTGCACCTCTCCTCTGTCCTGCCAAGCCACTGAGATGACAAGCAGAAGAAGCTCTGCAGATGCCGGGGCTTCGATATGTGGGGAAAAGGAGCATCTTGGGGTTTTGCCTGTTTTCATGCTTCTTACAAAAACCCCGTGGGTTTACAAATAAACACCCCAAACATTCCCCCTCCCCCCCAGAAAAACACGATATTTAAACCCATTACAATATATTAAAATATTAAAGGCCCTGTGTTTGAAATGTTAGCATTCTTTCATTTAGATAAGAGGGGTAAGACAAAACATAGAGTTAGGCTTCCCAGGCCTACCAGAAGGAGGACCTGAGTGGGGATGAGTAATAAAGGGCATTCTTGTTGGATGCTTAATGGACATAATAGTAAGATGCACTTTAGTTGGATTGTGTGATAGGTGGACACTAAGAAAGTTACAAATATGAAGAGATTGTTATTCTTTTCCTCTTTGGGTCACTTGACATCACCATTAAAGCTGTTTTTCCCTTCAGCTCTGCAAACTGTGTGTTTGTCTCAATTTTCTTATCTCGCCTTTTAGGAAACAGGAGCATGAGCAACCCAGAGTGCAGCAAACAAGCAGGCAGACAAAGTCATGGCATGGCAATGTAGGCATTTCACAGCAGCAAGGGCATGACACCGCAGTGAGAGTATGGCATGGCAGTCTGCAAGACAGTTCAGGGTGGGAAGGAAGGGCTCCTCTCTGACTGTACAGAAGCAGTCAATAGAGGCAGCAAACAGATTCAGTAGCTGGTAAGGAAGACCAAAAAGATCCTTTCTACTCAAGACTAACTAGCATATTAGTTTAAGCTTCCTCAGTTTTCGTGTTGACATGCCATAAAGTTCATTTCCTTGTAGCTGCTGAAGTCAGCTGCCTGTTAGAGGCTTCCAGACAGACCTGCTGATGATAGATGCAGCTCTCCAAGTCACAGGTTGCCAGGAGCACCTGCTGCCACTTTGTGGGGCTGGGGCGTACGGTTACAGAATGTCTGCCATGTTTGAAGACCTGTGTTGTCAGGTGATGGATCTATGGGAAGAAGTGCTTTGGGCTGTGATTTGGGTGAAAGAACAAGACAGTGTCCAATTATGTCCAGAAACACTACAGTCTCAAGACTCTCAGGAGTCTCAAACCTCCATTGCAGTGGAGAAGCAGGTGGACTCAGAACCCTGCAGGGTAGTCACTGAAAGGACTGTTAGACAAGGGTCTGATAAGGATGAATCCTGCAAACATATACCAGGAGAAAGAGTCCTTCTCCCTCTCAAAATTTAACAGGTATAATAGGCACCTTCCACAACAGCTATGAGGCTTTGGAACTAGAAGGCCAGACAACTGATAGTTGGACGAAGGACCGCTTGGAGAAGTGGGGCCTCCTAAAACAACACCACCTGTACATCACATCAAGACCTCCACTGTTAGCAGGAAAAGAAGGGCAATTGTAGTAGGAGATTCCTTTCTAAGGTGGACAGCAGGCCCAATATGCAGACCACACCCAACTCACAGGGAAATCTGCTGTTTCCCATGGGCTGGGATAAAGGGCGTTAATGGAAAACTCTCCAGTCTAATAAGGCCTTCTGGTTTACTTTCCAATATTGATTATTCAAACTAGCAGAAATGAAATAACAAAGAGAATTATGAGGGTGTAGTGGGTTAGGGAAGCAGTTTTGCCTTGCGGGGAGGGGGAAGGTTGTTTTCTTTAAAATTGTTTTTTTTCCTTGTGAAGGGAAATAGCCAACTTGGACCGTGAAACCCCTCCCCAGGTGGTAGCAGGGAGTGACTGCAGGCCCTCCAGGCTCTGCAGGCCCCCCAGGCCATGCCTGACAGCAGGGCCCACACAGGGGGCTGTGCATGGCCCCCCCTCGACTCCCCCAGGCCACTGGGAGACGGGGTGGGAGCTGCTCCTGGCTGTCCCCCACATCTCTCCTAGGCTGGGCTGGAGACGGGGTGGCCCCTGCTCCTGCCCATTCTCTCCTGAGGAGCTGGGCAGGGTCAGGAGCTGCCTTTGCTCGCTCCCTTCTGGGGCAGGGGTTCTCCCCATGTTCTGTGGGCCCCCCAGGCTCTGCTGGCTGGTCCAGCCTGGAGCCATGCCTGGCCGCAGGGTCATCTGGGGCTCTTTTGGGACCATCCCCAAGTGCCTGCAAGGGACTGGCTCAACACGGCCCATGCCTGGATGTAGGGCACCCCCAGAGCTGTCCTGAGCCTGTCACTGGATGCCATAGGGTGGCAGCCCAGTCCTGGCACCCCCCAGCAGGGGTGGGGGCGGCCCTGAACCCCAGTGGGGGTGGCAGAGCCCATCCCATCCCCCGGCATCCCCTGGTCCCCCCTCCTGGGTTTCTCAGAGCCTGGCATCCATCAGTATGTCCACGGGGCAGCGGTGGCAGCTGGTGCACCGGGCAGGATTAGCTCCCCAGGCCAGCGTTGCCACCCAGAGTGGATCCATGGTGGCAGGGGCAGCCCACAGGCAGTGCCACTGGCCCCAGGAGTGCCTTATGGCCAGCGGCAATGGCGGCCACTGGGCCCTGGGTCCAGAGCACATGGCTCTTTGGTGGGAAGTGCCATCTTGCTCAGAGTGCCGAAATCTCTGAAAGGGGCAGTACTGAGCACAGCCAAACAATAGGAAGGCTGCCTGCCCAGGAAGAGTGCCCCATTTCACAGGATATCAAGACCCCATAAAAGCCAGAACCCCAGAAGTCCTGTCCCCTTTGGCTGGCTCGTTGTGGTGCAGATAACATCGACTGCCACTCCTCCTGGTCCTTCCCAGTTCCCTTCATCCTGCAGCAGCACTGGAGCCCCAACAGTGGCACCAGAGCACCACCCAGCTGCATCAGTGTGTATTTTTCTCCATGGGTTCTCCGGGGGAGGGTGCTTCTTACAGTTTTGTCTTTCAGGGGCTCCGAGACTGGGAGATGCCATCTTCAAAGTGGCTTTCCCTTCCTTCCCTCTGCTCCTCAGCCCACCAGTCTGCTTGAAGGAGCAGTTTGTCATTTTGTCTTTTTTTATTATTTTGTTACATTTTTGGGTGGTTATTTGTTGTATCTGTTTAGCGTCTAGTTCTATAGAGACCCATAGAAAATAAACCTGCTGTTTGCTGTTGCATCTCTATTCAGTCTTTTGTCACTGGTGCGCCCTCTAGTGGTAAAAACACTACAGAAGGCAATCAAAGGAGACTTCAGGACCTTGGAACAATTGGTAGAGGGATCAGGATTCTTGAATATTCCTTTAAGTTTGCATTTTTATCATATGGGAGTAATACAAATTTGTATAGGAAAATAGCTTCCTTTACATCTTTCTTAATTTGGAAAAGACAAAATGTCAAACGGGTTTA
This sequence comes from Serilophus lunatus, assembly GCA_013399895.1. Taxonomy (NCBI): domain Eukaryota; kingdom Metazoa; phylum Chordata; class Aves; order Passeriformes; family Eurylaimidae; genus Serilophus; species Serilophus lunatus. The sequence goes on along the minus strand of VXBA01002136.1, from coordinate 250,567 downwards.
CCAAACTGTCAAGTGTTACCACCTGTTTGAGAAAAAAATTGTTAACAGAAGATTATATCATGTATTCTCAACGTAGAACAATAGAAATTAATGCAGACTTTGTTATTAATTTCAGTGGAAGAAAACCAAGGTCTCCAATAAGTAGACATTGCCTTAGTGCAAATATTGTCAGTTTGATAATGCTTTTATAAACAGCTGTCACTCCCACACTTATTTATAAGTGCTACTCTCTATTCTTTCAAAATTGCAAATGCAGGGCTCAGTTTAACAAAATACAATTCTATGTTGACTAAGAAATTTGTAAAATTCATATATTCCATGGCACCAAATAATTTTAATTGTGATAGGCAATAATTTTATAGTTACTTATTTACTTTTAGATTACATGATAAAAGCTCATCTTTACATCCACCAAGGAGCATAGAGACAGGAGCAAAGGAGGGAGATCCCAGAAAATGTGCTGGCCCAGCTACCCCTAGGCTCTGTTCTCTGTGTGTTTACAATGGTCTGTACCAGAAGCTGCAGTGAGGCTGTAGCCTTGAGGGTTGTATGTGCCACTGCCAGTAACTGAGGAGACAGCTGCTGCATAGGCTGTGCATATGAACCAGGCTGCTGAAGGGACCTAGCCTGTACATATATGTACGTATATTGTCACATGTAGACCTGTAGGTCGTGTGTCTTTGGGGGGACCCGGGAAGCCACACAGACCTTTATCTTGCTCAGCCAGAAAGAGCAGCAGGGTGAGACTGCTGCTATCTGTGTTCCAGTGAGTGCTCTGAGGATGTCAGTCTGTAATCTATGTGGCCAGCTACGTATATGTATATACATGTGGTATAATATATGCTTCCTTTGCATATGGCTTCTGGGAACCACTCTTCAGCCTTTTTACTGGTTGGGCTTGGGTACATGTAATATTGTCATGCTAGGTTGTTGGGTCTGACATGAAACAAATTTTTTAATATTTTGGTAATTGATTAGTTACTGAATGTTTTTAAATGGAATATTTTGTAAGTTAGACAGTTAAGGCAGTGAGTCTGTTTTAAGTTTTCTAAAAGAAATCTGATTTTAAAGAGTACTGAAATACAGAATCCAGAACCTTTTCTGCATTTCCCATTTCCACATAGAATTCAGCTTTGATAGCCTTTTTCTTATGGCTATTCAAGTGGTACTCAGCTGTTGTTTTTTTATTTTCTCTTTCATCATTCTTCCCTTTCCCTGGTGACATTAATACGGTGTTATCCAGACAAATGTACACAGACTTAAATTTATAAATATGGATCTGTAAACTGTTAGCAGCTAGATAAATCTATTGGTAGATATATGGACTGGTTTAAACCCAGCAAAGAAAAACCTGTACTTCCGCAGAGTAAAGGCAAATAAAATGAATCCATTAAAAAAGCAGAAGAAAACAATCCATAAAAAAGCAGCATAAAAAAGTATGAGTTTAGTCATTTTGCCTTTACTCATGAACTAGCTAAATCTATTGGCTCCTAGCTAAATCCTTCTCTGCCGATAATCATGTAAATCATGTAATCATGTAAAATTCTGTTATTCAATTTCAAGTTTTCAAACTCTTACACAATGCTGATCACTTTTCCATTGATATTTCTATCTTTAGTCCCTTGACCCCATTTGACAATTTATTTTTTGACACATTGAGATTTCTTTGGTTTTGATGTGTATTAAGTTTTACTTTCTTGAACTTACTAGGCATGTTGTTGGATGCTTCTTTATGCCTTTGACCCAAGTGACCTTATAGGCTCTGTGTTTTAGTGCTGCCTAAGAGGACAAATTTTTTGTCTGTGCAAAAATTTGTGTTTGTTTTGTTCTTCTATGTGGTATTCATTCTATTTGTGTTTACATCATCTGCCTTCTAAGTAATGCAGTAAGTATTCTCTATTATTTGCATCCTATATTTCCTGCTAGGCTTTCTTCAGTAAGCAAACCACATTTTTTAGCTCCTTCAGTAACAACATCATATTAGAGAGAACTGACATTCTGAATTCCCTTTATCTCAAAATTTCCTTTTTCTTCTAAATGTGTTTCTTGCATTAGTTAAGTATATTTTGAAAAACTGTAATTGTGACAAGGGATATGGCAGCATATATTTTAGTAATCTCACAAGTGTCAACACATTATTACAGGACACAGGTAGATCAGTTCTCCCCCAGCAGTCATTCATCCTGTGTGATTGGTTTGTTATCATTGTTGCTTACAAAGAACTGGTGACACCTCTCAGTCTGATGAAAAATTCAGAAATTGAAGACAATGAAGAAAAATGAATGATGACAAACAAGGTATTCTGAGGATGCCTCAGACCTTACTCAATGATCTTCATGGGTTCCTTCCAACTCAACATACTCTGTGATTCTGTGATTAGGAAACTGGATAAGAAAAATATTTTATTATATATTTATCATATATTTATTATTGAGTTTATATTTATATTTGAGTTTTATTAATTAGTAAGACTGAGAGACTTTGGGAAATGGGGATTTAAAATAAGAAAAAAAGGAAGATGTTATGGAAGATAATTTTACTATTGTTGGAAGGATTAAAACAAGAAATAAAGCCTTTTTTTTTTTTTTTTCTCAACTAACAGTATTTAACCTACATGGAAACAAAAATAAATTTGTCTAACCAACGAAAAGCTGAGGGTTCATAAAATCTAACAAGTGTTTAGTTGAAACAACTGGTATATTGGTAGAAAATCTTTAAGAGGTTTTCACACACCTGAACACAGAACAATGCCCATTAGTTTCTCCAAGGGATAAAATATGGAACGAGAAAGATATGCGAACTTAAATTTCCAATAGTATTCTCAAAATTAGGATTGTGAAAGAAAATGCAGGTGGAAGGAGATGTGAAAACTGTTTCCTAAGTTTCAGGAAAATTAATTTTTTAAGTACATCCACTGAGAGCATAAAGCTGTTGAAGGCTGCACATCTTAAACTGACCCTGCTGCGGGCTGAACTGAATACCACAATACAGATTTCTTTCCAGATTACTGGATATTGTGCCATAGACTCCAGACGATAATGGAAAAAGGAGTGGAAATGGGAATAAGCCTTCATCATGATAAAGAATAGAAGTTATTGCATAGAGAGACAAGAGAATAATTCTTGTAAGGCTTTACTAGGGACATGGGAAAGGTAATCAGTCTAGGAAATGCCTTGGAAAAATGGATCTTAAGACAAGAAATTAATAAAAGAAAGAATGGCAAAACAGTAAAGTACTGATGTTGATTTACATCATAATCTATTAAGTCTTAGTACTTGCCCTTGTCCAGGGACAGTTTTCAGAAAGAATATAGAAATCTCTCCTCTGATGTGGTGCCAGGAGAAAGAAACTAGATCAAAATCATTATAGAAGCAGCAAAAAAGCAGTACATTCTGGATCAAAAAAAGTATTAAGGACTATTTCTTTTGTTCAGAATTTTTCTTCATCCTAAGAATACTATGAATTTGGGGAAGGAGACATTCTGGATTCCTTAAAAAAATTGGTGTTATTATTTTTCTTGTTATTATTTTTTCATGTACTTATAAGAGCATAATGGCTCCATGAATGGATCAGATAATCAAGATTTGGTGTAATGCAGGGGAGGCATCCCATTGGAATAAATAATTACATCCAGGAAGTGATTTGTAGTGTCACTCTGGCCTTGCATTGAATATATCTGTTCAGTACATTAACTAGCTGAGCACAGGACAGTACTAACATGTCTATACCTTTTTTGGTACATGTGGTGAGTTCCAGCTGATCTCTCATACAGCTTAGAACAATTGTCTTTGACATGGGAGACAGGCAATTTTGTTAACTGCACTCTTTAGATTAAACACAAATGAAAAAATTTAGTTATGAGAGAGAAGCAGTTTTTAATAGCAAAGATCTGAAATTAGCATTGGAAATGTTTTATTGCATTGCATTTGATATACCTGAGTACTTGGTGTCACACACTAAAACCATATTTCTTTTGAGCCCACAGTGTTTGTCAAAGTGAGTGAAGTAATTTTGAAGTGGAAGACTCCTACACCTATACAGAGAAAAGTAATTCACAATAGTTTTGTTTGAAATTTAAGTCTTGCTAATTCATTTTAACAATTCCTATTTAGCTCATTGGTGTTATTATGACTAATTACTAAAGTAGCTAAAAAGCTGCAGTCATAACAGTGTGATATCCCAGAGGTCAAGGGATTTTTTTTTCCCCTCTTCCTTCTAAAGAAGCTCATTAGTTTTCACTCCATCAGTCTTTTACATTATTAAAACTCCCATTTAAAGAATGGATGCTGCATCGTAGGCATCCTGTGAGTGCTTCATAAGCAAAATAATAGTTTTCTACATTTTTCTCTAAAATTTCTGTTTATTAGTTTAGTTGTGCCATAATTCTGGCCATTATCCTAAGAACAGGAAAGTGTATAGGTAACTTTAGTCCCATGACAACCCTTTTAAAAATATGTATGCATGTTTAAAATCATATACATCAGGACATGTCAATAATTCTCCCTCTTCTCCTGATTAGATTATAGAAATATGACAGTCTGCCATCAGCAGACTGAGAATACCTTTCTGTGGTAATGTTATAAGGTGAACTGGCAAACATGCTTAAGCGATTGCATGTGTGGTGGGAAAGCCAGAAAAGGAAATCCATATACGGACTGAGACCTTCACTAAGGAACAAGGTAATGAAAGCACCAAATTTGAGCAACATGTGGACACAGCATGACCAGGAATACTGTTGGAGAAGGTGCTTGGAAAGCAGACACTCAGATAATTGGTTAAAGGCTTGACCTTCAAAAAACTATCGTTAAAGCTGTAGTTATCCAGCAGGAATAAACAGTGAAATACATAAACTATTAGAAAGTATAAAATAATGCTGTTATCGCAATAAATTAATTTATTTTACATCATGAAGGGGAGTCCGTGTCCTTTGTCTGTCCACACCTTTCTGTCTAATGATTTAAGTGCTCTGATTTTAAGTTTTACCTACTTTGCCTTGACATTTGGTGCTCTGCAGTGTTCTGCAATCTGATTACTGTTCCAAAACTAGTGACATCTGTGTCAGATTTATGATGCAAATAGGCTCATGAAAAAAAAAAAAATGGATATTTTTCCTGAAAAAGAAAGATTACATCGGGGTATTTTTGTGTCTTTTTTTTTCCCCCCAGCACTGCTTCCTTAGGAAAATAAGAAAATAATATGCCGAAAATTATAATAAAAAAATATCTACAGCCTTTGCATAGCATTGACAGAATGGCCATAATGTGTAATTGGAACAAGTTTCACTTGAGGTGGATCTTCCAAGCTGGCATAAGGAAGTGTCACTGAACTATGGTTTAGTCTATAGATTAGTACAGAAGCTACACTATCAACTAAATTTTGTATTTCAACAGCATTTCAAAGCAAAGAAAGTGCTTCACAAAGTGGAGAAAAGGATGTAAGAAAATCTAAATTTTGTTCTATCATTTAAGTACTTGCCAATGACCCCTCATACAGTGACTTGTAAAACTGTACTAATTATGTTCTTTTTATTACATTTGTCTGTCACATAACTGTGATGATCTCCATGGCTGTTATGGGTTTGGGGTGGGGTTTTTTGGGGAGAAGGGGGGAGGGGAGGGTGTTTAGATTGTTTGATTATTCTATTGTTTGAAAAGCTGGGGTATTTTTTGAGACCTGAAGGAAAGACCAAGATCGCAGTGTCCACGGAGCAGCAAGGCTCTCCCCGGTTTTGCGCGAGGGGACAGCAGTGGTGGTCCCTCGGGGGTTCTCCCCATCCTCCCACCGCCCAGGTTGAGTGGTGTGGTAGCAGCGGAGACACAGGAACAGAATCGGCACTCCCACTCCACCCGTGGTTGAATGGCCATTTGGCACGGTGCAGCACCTCCCTGCTGGACATGGAGCCAGGTGCATGCGGCTGCTCCCACTGTTTCTCCATTTTGTCTCGGCAGTGCTGCTGGCAGTGGTGGGTGGTGGCAGGGCTTGGTAGATGCACCCATGGTGCCGGCGCCTGCCCTGCATCATGGCGAGATGGGCTGGGCTTGGTGGTTGCTTGGGTGCAGGGCTCGGGTCCCATGGAGCGTGGTGGCTTCTTCTGGTGAGCAGCTGGCAAGAGACCTGTCAAGGGTGGCTGCAGCCATGCAGCTCCCTCTCCGCACTGCCGGGAGATGTGTAGTGATGACTGCCCCCATGGGCATTCCCCACCGCCCAGGGCCGGTCTCTGAAGGCAGCAAGTGCACTGTGGGAGGCACTGGTGGCCCCCGCGGCCAGTGGTGACGGCAGCCGCTGGCCTCCAGGCCCCGATCACATGGCGTTTCGGCAGGAACCGCTATTCTGCCTGGAGTGAAGATCCCAAAAGAAAGGCAGAGTCTAACATCACCGGCCAATCGGAGGACAGCCTGGCTGGGAAGAAGACACCGAATTCCCACAGGACTTCCAGGGCATAAAAGCCGCTGACACGGAATTCCTGCCTTTCTTTAAACTTTTTCCTGAGCTGAGAGAGGCACGGCTTCCCTCCTCCCGGCTCTCTGACTGCACGGCTCACTTCCCTTCACCTCCCTCAGCACAGGCAGCAATGCGGCACCATCGGAGCACTACCTGTGGCACCCGGAGACCACCAGCCAAAATGCAAGTGGTATCTGTCCCTTTGGATGTCCCTGGTGTGTGTGTGGGGAATGCTTTTCAGGGTTTTTTTTTGTCTTGCAGGAGGCTTCGAGGACTGGGAGATTACCATCATCGAGGCAGCTTTCCTTTCCTTCCCCCTGCTCCTCAGCCCAGCAGCTAGCTTTGAGTAGCAGTTTGGTTTTTTTTTTCTTTCATTGTGTAACATTGCCGGGTTTTATATTGTGTGTGTATTTTGTTTAGTGTCTGGAGATTCTTTAAGGTCATTAGAGCCCTAGAAAAATAAACCTCTTGCTTGCTGTTGAATCTATTCAGTCTTTCATCACTGTTGCACCCCCTAATGGTTCAAACCACCACACCTTCCAAACAAAACCATTCTGGTTTTTTATGATTTGGACTATTGATCCCTGTCTTGGTATGAGAGGCATACATTCATATCAGTATGTCAGATAGATGTTGAACTATTCATAATGACTTTTTCACCCTATTGTTCATCCTGTTCTTCATCATTCTTCTATTTCAGACACCGATATCTCACTGCTTATGTTTGACTATAGGAGTGCCAATAGAGACTGAGTTAAAAGTTGTAGTAAAGATAAATAATATTCACTGATGTCTTGTCCACAAAGCCAGTTGTTCCATAATAGAAGGCAATCAGCTGGATCATACCTGATTTTTATTATTCATTTCACTGGAAATAAAATAATAAATCTTTAAAAGTTTTACATTATTGTCTTTCTAAATATCTATTCCATTAATTATTTTATTGAAAGTATTAGTCTGCCAGAATTCGTTTAGTGCCTTTAGAGTGTCTCATACAAATCTTCACAAATATTGATACTGCATTGTGCCTAAAACACAATGAAAAAGTTTTAAAGAACATTAATTTATGTTAAAGAAGAAAGATACATATCAAGACAGTGAAGTTTCATTTTCATCATTTTCTGCTTACCTTCCAACAATGGAATTTTGTGCTGGACATGATTCCCATATGTATTAATGGTGATAACTTTCCTTGTAAACCGTCTGTCCATATTGGATGTTAAATTGCATGTTAAAAAGATATTTCTTCTTGCTAAGGTAAGTAGTTACAGCTCTATGTGCTACTACTTGTAACATGTTAAATGTACCAGTCTAGACAGCAGTATTTTTTTTTATTACTATATAGTAACAGATTATTAAAAATAAAATTGCTACTACTTTCTATTTCAAATAAAATTTTAAAATACAAAATGAAAATGTAATTTCTATATCATAACATTTATAACAAGAGTAATGCAAACACAGTATCACGTCTGATTAGTATTTTTTCTATTGTGTAATATATTGGAACAAATTTTTATGTGTTGGCACATAAAACATACAAAATATAATAAACTCAACATATGCAAAGAAATCATTCAACAGTAATTTTTAATATAAGCTGTATTTTATGTGACATGTTTTAAAGGTTTTAATATACAAAGTGATGCAATAGAAATAACTGTTTTAGAGGAATTTGTGACCTTAACATGACCTAGCAAAGTCTGTCTAGACTTCCAAAACAAGGGGCTAATGCAGCTGGAGCCAAGGGTTAAACAAAATTGAGAAAAATATTGTTTGACTCAGTTACCCAGAAGACTAAGGTCACTCTCTTAAGAGAGAATGAGCCTAAGGATTTGCCTGAAAAATATTTTAAATTCTCTGCTAATTTACTCCTTGAACCAAGAAAGTTAACTACATATGAAAGCATTTTCTCAAATGTGTGTGTCAGAGGTCAAAAAGATACTCATATTGATATTTAAAAGTGTATATTAATGTTGTGTAAGGTTACATTTTCCAATAGAGAAATTCAAGAGAAATTATATAATCCGTTAAAAATTAATAATATTTTTAATACTCTTGGGATCTTGGAAAATATGTATGCCTTGTATGAAAAAAGTCATGCTTCAAACCAAAGACGATTGTTGATTGTCTCTATTAGCATAACTTCAGTTACCTGTCTCAGAATATCCAACTGCTCTAAATTTTATTTAAAGTAACAAAACATGTAGGCCAATTACAAAGTAAGAAAAAAGCTGAATGAATTTAAAACATGCAATTGTTTTAACAAGGCAAACCTGACAAGTTTGCATTCACTCACCTCTATGATATTTTGCATATTTATGGATGCAGTCCTGCAATATAATCAAGTTTGCTCTTCCTTAAAAATGAACATATATAAAAAAGAGGAAGCTCGTGAACTCTGAAATTTTGGCTGGATTGATAATGTATTGAAGTGCTTAAAAATAACATCTGTAGATCTAATTCTGCACAACTTACTTGATGTTTATATGTGTGATAGAACTGGAAAAATGAAGTATATTGTTTTGTTCCTTATCCTGTGTATTACCAGATCACAGTATCTTTTTTATTGATTTGTAACTTTCTTCAATTTTTTACTACAATGTACAAAAACACTGAAGTCATTTGTGTTCCTAGGCATCCTAGTTTATAGTCATTGATAAGTATGATAATGTCAAAAAATATTCTTTGTTTCATGCATAACAGGAAAAAAAATCACCTTTCATGTACTAAACTTCTTTTTCTTTTAGAAGAGGGACACGTTAACTCTGAATAATAACAGAAACAGAGTTACTCATCCACATTTTAATATCATTTTGGTATTAGTAATAAAAAAGTGTATATTTCACATATATTAATTGATGTAATTTTTCCATTAATTTATTTATTTAGATGGTTCATGAATTTGTTCTGATATACCATAAAAGATGATTGGAAAAATTGTTTCAATATTCTTCACTTCCACTTCATTTCAATACTGATTTGACGTCTTGTCACTGCATGAATCAGATAATGCAAAATTATGAATAAATAATGAAGAAAATTATTAGATATAAACATACAAACACAAATGTTTCAATTTTACATTTTGCTTCTTGAAAAACTTTCTATTTTGTTAGGAAATTGTTGAAGCAGTGAGGAACTGGGAGCTGGTCTTCCACCTTACAGTCTCTCTCTGACCTCATTTCTCATCCTTTAATATAAAGGTGATAGATGTTTTTTTTATTCTTTATTTTTCTCAGAAAAAACAGCTGCCCAGGGAAATAATCCTTAAATACTATTTATTTATGAATGTTAATAATATATTTAGACTGTGCAGAGATTTGATTAATTTTCACTGTATCGTGTGACAATAGGATGCATTGTTCCACTCTTGCTCTTGCACTCAACAGTTATTACAAGGTGAGAAAAAAATATGAAATGCTGTCTCTTGTTAACCACAGAATCATAGCTCTCTAAGTTGGAGTCACATGGTGAGACTTCATTGCAGATATTTTTACCATTTCTTTTTTTCTCAACTGTTAAGTAATGTCAGTAGGTGAACTATTTAAAAGAAATTATAACATAAGTAAGCCAAAGAAAGATGATCAAAGTGGCAAATGGAGTTAGACTCAAAACTGAGAAATTCCATGTGCAAGTGAATGAACCACATGATTAATTTGGAAAATTGTGATTTAGACCATCACAACAGTAACAACAAAAAAGATACTTTTTTTTATAGTTTTATATTGTTACATTTCTATAAATAATAACCAAAATGGCTGCATACCTTCTTTCCTTTGCAACAACATTGTTCTAAACCAAACCTGCTACATAAATATATATATATACACCTGTCATTCAGTTTATTTCATCCCATCCTCCCTAAGGGATCTATTATTAACAAGAACTTCAGTTACCCGGCCTTCAGGGGTGGGTTGTAACAGTTGGAACTAGTTCCAATTCTGTGAAGGTGTTCAGTTTCCTTGCTTGGTACACTCAGATACCTCAAAAAGGTTTGGGTTTTTTGTAATTTTGGTAAAATTTTTGACTTTTCACAAACCATTATCTTCTCAGAAGCAGCCATTTAAAAACTACATTTCTCACAAAAAAAATGCAATAAATTATTTGTCAATTTATTGCAACACTGCGTGTGTAGGAAAACAATAAAAGATTTAAACATTATGTAGTGATTTTGGAACAAATATGGGGTTTTTTTCAGTCATTAAGTTAATAGAAACTTTTGGTCACCTTTGATTAAGTGGGACATTTAATTTTTTTTCTTAAAACTTAGAATTTCAGTTGACTAGGAAGAGAGTGAATATTTCAGTCTTTGAAATATAAAATACACTAAGTTGCATTAGTTGATGAACCTACGGTGAGTAATTTTTAAAATTTCAGTGCCTTAAGACTTCTAGTCATACACATGAGAAATTTAAATAAAAGGTACATCCATTACCAGTTATTAAGTAGTTAATTAAGAAAGTTTTAAGACGTGACAATGCTAAATATAGTTATGTGTAAAATTTTGATTAACAAGGTGCAGTGTGACGTAAGTTCACGGACATTTCTATGCAAGAATTGCACAGTCTTTCAAATTGTGTCTTGCAGCTCCAGAACCTTGGAGCTATGCACACTACCACCTCGCTGTCTGAGGGGACACAAATTGTAGCTGTTACAAAACCATGATGGGAAGACAAGAAGCCCTTTAAGACATACACTTCCAAAACTGGAGAAATAGAAAGAAAAATCATCCCAGACACAATATTCTTTGATAAACATAACTTGGTCAAATGGAAGGTTTCCATGACCGTAACAAGGTGATTGAAACTAGATGATCTTTGAGATTCTTTTCAACCTAAACCATTTTAAATTTCTGTGAAATATAGCGATAGAAGACAAGATCCAAGGGTACAACTCTCAGCTGGAAGCCACATTAGGTGTATTGCACTGGATCCTTTTCTTTTTTAAATGAAAGACTATATTCAAAAAGCATGTTCTGTTTCTTCAAGAGAATATCCATACAAGTTGCTCTTTTCCATAGTCTTTTATGTTTGTAAGTATATGGGGGTTTTTTCTGTTTTGAGAAAAAAACATATTTTTCAGACATTTAAATGGATTTGCCAAGAATTAGTGGATATTCATATACTACATATTTGCTATAGAAAGTAACCAAAAACATAATGAAGTGTCTAAGTATAAAATATAAGAGGATTTAATAACATACTTCAGTTGCTCAAAGCAAATTGGGAAGCCAGTACATCTTTGAAACGTGGTCTTTCCAACAAGGTGGTGTAAATGACTGATGCAAAATATGTTGCTCCAATATTTTTCACAGTGCTGTAATCTTTTCTAATTTTGCAGAAATGACTGCTTTTAGTTATCTGAAAAGAAACCAACCAACCAACCAAAAAAACCAACTCCAAACAAACCATTTTTGAACAGTTTTATTTGAGATCCCAAAACTTGGAGATCTAAAAGTGATATTAACTCTCTTAAGACAAAAACTCCCAAGAATCCCCACTCCCCAAAACCCAAACAACAACAAAACCAACAATAACACCTACCAAAAAAAACAAACCAAAACCAAACCCAAACCAACAAACAAAAGACCCCCAAACAAACAATCCCCGTTAGAAAAAATTGACAGTATTAAAAAATTTTGGTGCCTTTTTTTTCCCTTTTTTTTTTTTTTTCCTATTCTATTTTCAGGAGTAGTGAAGCAAGAAAAAAAAAAAGGCAGTACAAGATTTCTTGTGCTATGGTAAAGTGGAACTTATACCAACACAGAATCACAGAACTATTGGGTTTGTAAGGGACTTCTGGAAATCACTAGTCCCACCCTTTTGCTAAAGCTGGTTCACTAGAGCAGGTTGCACAGAATCACATGCAGGTAGGGTTTGGACACCTTCAGTGAATGAACCTCCACAACTTCTTTGGGCAGCCTCTTCCAGTTCTCTCTTACATTCAAAGTCAGGAAGTTTTTTCTAATACAGAGATGGAACTTCCTGCATTCAGTTTGTGCCTATTATCCCTTGTCTTGTAGCTGAGCACCATTGAAAGAGAGTCTGGCCCTATCCTCTCAATACCTGACTTTAAGAGAATTTCTCTCAGTTGTCACTGCTCCAGGCTAAATGGGCTCAGCTCCCTCAGCCTTTCCTCATAAGAGGGATGCAGCAGTTCACTAATAATCATCAGAGTCCTACACTTGACCCCTATACTTCCTTTTCTTTCTTGAACTGAGGAGCCCAGAAATGGACACGGCACTTCAGATGCAACCCCACCCACAGAGTACAGAGGCAAGATCACTTCTCAATGCCTGATGGTAATTTTTTCCAAATGCAGCACAGGACACCATTGGCCTTCTTGGACACAAGAGCACACTGCTTGGACACAAGGACAACTTGCTCTTCACTAGCACCCCCAGGGCCTTTCCAGTTGATTGGCCTACAGCCTGTGTTGGGGCATGGGGTTATTCCTCCTCAGGTGCTGGACCCTTAATTTGCCTTTGTTGAACTTCATTAGGTTCCAGTCTGTCCAACTCTTCATCCTGTCCGGGTCTTGCTGAAAAGCTGCAAAGCCTTATGGTGCACCACACATGCCACACAGTTTTGTATTGTCAACAAATTCACTGTGGGTAATTTCTATCCCTGTGTCCAGATCATTGATGAATAAGCTGAACAAGACTGACCTCAGTTCTAACCCCACCAGAAACACTACTAATGACAGGCCTCTGACTAGAATCTGTACTGCTGGACATAACCCTCTGGGATCTGCTGTTCAGCCAGTTCTCAGTCTACTTCACCATCACTCCTCTAACCCTCCAATTCCTGAGCTTACCTATGAGGATATTAGGGAAGACAGTGTCAAAAGCCTTGCTGACTTCAAGGTAGACAACATCCACTTCTCTCCTCCATGCAGCCAATAATACCACCATAGAAAGCCCACGACAATTCTGTTCATTGATAATTCTTGTCTTTTTAGGCATGTGCTGAGTCTGAAGGTGTCATTTGTGAGAGATATTTTGTTTGTTCATGTTATGGAGGCACCTGTCAACTAAGAACTTAACTGACAGCAAGAGTCCTATTATTATGGGTGAGTGTTGCTTTTTTTGTGATCAGCAGGTAAATGTGCCTTTCCTAGTTGTGACAAAGGTTTTTCTATTTTCCTGGGAAATAAAGCATTTCAGTTGCATATAATAGAGATTCAGACACAATGCCTGACTGAAAACAAATCAAAAAAGAAAGGTGGGGAGCGGGAGAGGTGAATGGGGCAGGAGTTGGGGGGGGGGGGTGGTGGTGTGTGAAGGGAGTGTGAAGAGGGGGAAAAAGCTGTTTATTTATTAAAAGTAAGTTTTGCCAAAGGCTTGCTTACTGTACCTCAATAATAGTGAATTCAAAAGAATATTTCTAAATCCTTATCTATACTTATTTTCAATTCATTATACTTTTCTTTCACTTTAGTAGACAGTATCAAACTGGCTTATTAATTATGAAGCACTGGCTGCAAGATGTTTGATCTAGGTCCTACATTTGGTTCCAGATTCTCTCTCTGGTTTTCTTCAGTCAATGATTTGGAGTCCATGAAAAAGTAAAAATGTCTTAAACCAAGAAAAGAAAAGCAATAAACAGAAATAATAATAATAAAAACCCACAAAACCCCCAGACAAACTAAAAGGTTCTGCATCATCTAGTCAGAACTTCAGTACATGAGAAAATGAAGTAAAAAATAGTACTGGGGATGCTGTAGGAAACTGATATTTGGAACAAGAAATTAGAGGAGAAATATTTTTTATCTGAATCATCTGTATTCTTCAGTGAAATTGTTCTTTGTTCAGGAAAAAAAAGGGCAAAGAAATCTATGAATAGAGTAGAAATAAAAGTAAAAATGTAGTTTTCACCCTTATTTTTCTTCAGCAGTGTCCAAAAGCTCGGTCTTTCATCTGCATTTAAGGCATATTTTTCCTTTCTTTTCTCACCATTTTCTGGCTTTCAGATTCTGCTGGACTGAGTATAAGCAACAATGTTATTTAAGTTGATTCTTCCCAGATCTTTACAGCTCTGTCCCGGTTTGAGACAATAGAGAATTTTATCACTTAGAACAGAAGCTCGTTAAATGAAAAAAAAAAACCAACAAGATTTATTACAAGGAAAGGGGAAAAAAAAACAAACCCAAATATATATATATATATATAGTAACAATATAAATATGTATTTATATTTATATATATATCACTCACACACACACGGGATTCCCAAAAGATAAAAACACACACACACAATCACACACCCCTCCACGAGAAAGAAATTGGGTTCAAAGAACCACCCCTCTGCCCTGAAAAACCCACCCGTGGGGAAAAAAAAACAAAAAACCCACNAGTCAGCAAACAGTCTTGAGCTGTTCACTCCTCCCCTTTGCTTGCATCACTCCTGTCATGGCAGCCCCCAGCTTAGCCATGCGGTCCCCCAAAGCCTCCTGGGTAGGCACAGGGGGGTGGTCCATCAGTCCATTACCATGACAACAAGGTGGCTCCCAGCTTTGGATGTCTGTCACAACTCATAACAAATACATAAGAATTCACACAAAAGGGGAAAAAGAAAACCAAACAGATTAAAACTATAACAAGCTCCTTCTTGCCTTTTTTTAATTTTTCTCCCAAAACAACTGTTTGTGTTGCTGTTCAGCAAAAAAGAATGGAAATGCGTAAGACTGGCTTAACATTGGAAAAATCTAGTTTATTTTCTATGTAGATTTGTAGATTTACTAAAGACTAAGTTTTCTCAAAAGTGACACTGAAGCAAAACTGAGTTCAACAATAGCAGAATTATAAATGGATTACCTCCAAAAGCCAAAATATTTCTGCAAAAGAAAATATGGAAGTTAAAGTGGATTGCAACTACTGTATTATCAAGCAGCTTTATTCTGTTTAGAGAAAAATATTTTAATTTCTTTAAGAAATTAATTTATCTCACTGCTGTACTCACCAGTGTTGGCTGTCTTTCCAGGCAATTTCTAAATACTTGTGTACTTCTAATGTACTTAAAATTTGTTACAAATCAAAATCTTTGATTTATCTTCTCATAATTTAAGCATGTTACAGGAAATTTCAATGGTGAAATAAGTTACAGACAAGTATTAGAATTTTTCCCCTGTGATACCTTAAGCTGCGGCCTTGGCATGAGGGAGTGGAGCAGAGTGGGTGGCTTCCCCTGGCACCGGCCACACTGGCACCCGGGGGCACCCTCGAGATGCCGGTTCGAAGTGAGAAGCACCATGCTGGAGGGGCAGGGTGTTCGTCTTCTTTGTCTACTTTTCCTTCACCCGCCGTCGGAGCTGCTGCCAGCAGCCTTGTGCTGCCTCCTCCATCAACATGATGCAGCCCAGGGTGGCCACTTTGCTGCTGTATGGCGGGGCCAAGTTCCACGGGCAGCAGCACAGCAAAAGTGACACTTATGAGGTGGAGGTCGTCATGCAGCATGTGGATACGAAGAACTCCTATCTCTGTGGATACTTGAAGATTAAAGGCTTTACAGAGAAGTATCCAACCCTCATCACAATCTTCAAAGGCAAGTCAATCAGTAAGAAACACCCATTCCTAATGCACAAGTGGGCCGCAGATGAGGAAACACTGGGGAAAGTTCCAGGCTTTTTACCAGTATGCAAAAACTCTTAACTGATGACTTTGATTATGAAGATCTGAAAAATGGGAACTATGTCTTCATGACATGGAAGGAGCAGTTCCTAGTCCACGATCATGCCATCAAGGACATCAGTGCTGCTTCCTTTGTTGTTTCTGTTACATCTGCTTCCAGAAGTCAGCAGCATCTATAGAGGGCTATTACTACCATAGGAGTTCAGAATGGTATCAGTCATTGATTTTAACTCATGTTCCTGAGCACAGTACTCCTATCTACAAATTCCAATGACAGTCTGGATCCGATATCAACCAGAAGCAAACCAGGCAGGCCTGCCAGGAGAATTGTGTCTCCTGGCCCTTGGACTTGTCAGAGAGAGCCTGGATGTTAACTTACCCAGCCCAGGGAGATACTGGAGCTTAATTCTCACTCCTGCCAAGAGGCCATTTGATCTTTACTCTGGTTTTAAGCTACTTTAATGCACTTTCTTGCTGCACAGCTCATTTCTCTGTCACTGAAGTTCCTTCTAGCTCTCCTCTGGAAGCTGTTTCTCAGTAGCTGAGATCAGTGTTCTGGTCTCTTGAGTAATAAGAAAATGTAAGATTGGGGCTTATATTTTCCTTGTTACATCCTGATGTGGAATGAAATCGCTGGGGTTTGGGTTTGTTGCCTGGATTTCCAGCTCTGATGCTGCCAGAGCTGGGTCCCGAGCATGAGGCTCAGCTGTAGAGTGTGCTGGGGAGTGTTTTGCTGAGGTAAGGCTGGAAGGAGGCATTGCAGGCTAACAGGGTAAACCCTAATGAGGCTAGCCAGCTGCAGATCCATCAGGAACACCAGCCCTTTGGAGCTGAGAGTTGTTCCAGTGTCTGGATACGCCACTGAGAATTAATTTGATGTAAGGACTTCCAGGCTCTCAGTAAAGTGGATCTGAACTCTGCTTGTAGTTGTATATTTTCTCTTTACTTAAGTCAAGGGTAAAAAAAAAGGGGAAAAAAAAAGAAAAAAAAAGAATTTTATTAAAAAAAATTCTATTTTTATGGTTCCTTTTCCAAAGGGCCCTATGGCAAATGCACAAGTACTCTATTCCATATTACTGTTTTCACATTGAAAACCAGGAATGTCTGTGTTTTTATATCCATGTATATATCCAGTTAAGCTTTAGGAAACATAATGGGAGCACAAGCACTGANAGATTGGGGCTTATATTTTCCTTGTTACATCCTGATGTGGAATGAAATCGCTGGGGTTTGGGTTTGTTGCCTGGATTTCCAGCTCTGATGCTGCCAGAGCTGGGTCCCGAGCATGAGGCTCAGCTGTAGAGTGTGCTGGGGAGTGTTTTGCTGAGGTAAGGCTGGAAGGAGGCATTGCAGGCTAACAGGGTAAACCCTAATGAGGCTAGCCAGCTGCAGATCCATCAGGAACACCAGCCCTTTGGAGCTGAGAGTTGTTCCAGTGTCTGGATACGCCACTGAGAATTAATTTGATGTAAGGACTTCCAGGCTCTCAGTAAAGTGGATCTGAACTCTGCTTGTAGTTGTATATTTTCTCTTTACTTAAGTCAAGGGTAAAAAAAAAGGGGAAAAAAAAAGAAAAAAAAAGAATTTTATTAAAAAAAATTCTATTTTTATGGTTCCTTTTCCAAAGGGCCCTATGGCAAATGCACAAGTACTCTATTCCATATTACTGTTTTCACATTGAAAACCAGGAATGTCTGTGTTTTTATATCCATGTATATATCCAGTTAAGCTTTAGGAAACATAATGGGAGCACAAGCAC
Source organism: Serilophus lunatus (assembly GCA_013399895.1). Taxonomy (NCBI): domain Eukaryota; kingdom Metazoa; phylum Chordata; class Aves; order Passeriformes; family Eurylaimidae; genus Serilophus; species Serilophus lunatus. Next base: position 232,736 of record VXBA01002136.1, on the reverse strand, counting down.
TGAGCAGGATCACCGTGACACTTCTCAGTGTTTGTACTCAGCCTTCATGCTTCACCACTAATGCTTGACACCTTTTTACAAGGAAAAATAAGAAAAAAGCTAGAAAAAAAAAAGAAAAGAAACCCCTTCCCAGTAGCTCCCTCTGACTCTGTTCCAAGTGACATAACTTAAGGCTCCATGTGCCAAAGTGTGTGTGTGTGTGTATGGACGTGTGGGGTGTTGTTTTTTTTCTCAAGACACTTTAAAACTTGGCCTGAGTTGTGTTTTTACCGTGTCAGTCCCACCCACGGGACTTTTATGAGAGCTTAGTTTGCCTTTTTCCAGCTGATTTTAAAACCCAACCCAACACAGGCAGGCTCATGGCATGGGTGGGTGCCAAGGATGGATTTTCCACCCAGGGAGAGATGCTTTGGGTTTGTTTCTTTTGAACTAGCTCCCTTCTTCTGGGCAGCAGTTACATCGCTTGTTTAAGGCTTAATGAGGAAGGGTTCAGGGCTGGGTGAGCGCTTTTCCTCCCTTTCCTCTCTTATGTGGCAAAAGAAGCTGCAAAGATAAGCATTTCGTCAGTGTTTTCACAAAGAGAAATAGATTTTGCTGAGTTACCACAAAAAGAAAAATTGATAATGTTGCTTATGCTGGGGATTGTGAATTCAGGTCTCAACTGGGACATAATTCTGAGGGTTAGGGCTCCTCTAGAAGTTCCATCAGGCAAAGAGTCGCATTTCACTGTAACAGTAAGTGTGGGAATTCCTTGGAATTTGCGTGCTTCTGAGTTAAGGTTAGAAAGGGAAGTCAGGGCCCTGCTGAGACACAGGGCTAGGATAGAGCAGGTTCTGTAAACATTAGACATGAACATCAGATAAGGGGGACAGAGACGGTGAAAACCAGACATCACAACAGCCTGGAACAACATCTCAAGGTCTCCTAGAAGAGGAGGGTGTGCCTGTCTGTGACAGGGGACGATGGCAACGAAAGCTCAGCCCTCGAAGGGACAGGGTGGAGAAGAGAGTGGGCTCGGAGCAAGAGGGGCCAATCCGAGCTGTGTGACGGCTGTCACTCGGGAGGGGGATATAAGCCCAGGACAGTCATGTGATCAGGGAGCGGATGATTTGGAATCGATCTGTAACCCTGCTCCCTGCACACTTTCTCGTAACAATGCCTACGTTGTAAGTTCGGTTTCCTCAAGTCAATTTTGGCACGCCAGATGGGACTTCTCTGGTCTCTGCAGAGGGTGGCCGGGACGGGGAATCCAGGTGCACCCCGAGGATTTCTCGGTAGGATTCTTTCACCCTCCTCCTCTCCTGCAGAGACCAGACAAGGACCACTGGGAGCGGAACCAGGTGTGTTTGGAAGGGGGAAGGCTGGTAAAGCACAGGGGACGCCCCGTGTGCAGCGAAAGGGCTTTTGCCCTACCCCCGGGGTATTGCCGGTATAGGGTGAAGGCAGTAAGGCGATAGGACAGGCGTGTTTCACATGCCAAGAGCAGTGGCTCGGCCCTTGCGTGTGTCGACACAGGTTTTAAGAGCGCTCGGTATCTCTGGGTTACACCTGGTTTCTGCTGGAAACAGGTGAGTGCTGGCTTGTGTGTGTGTGTGCATGTGTGTGTGTATATGTGTGTGATGTGCACAGGCCCAGATGGGGGGAGAGAGGGGAGGCTCCGCTCTCACCCCTCATGCCCCATCCTCGTGTGAGGAAGCGGGGATTAGGGGGGTCGGCACCCCATCCAAGGCTAGTCCCTTCCCCGTGCGCGCAATGGAGGGGGGCGGCTGCCTGTGGAATCCCCGGAGAGTTGTAACTAAGTAGAGTTCTGCCGATTCTCTAGGGCTCCACTTGGAGCTCAAGCCCTGTCCCACTTTCCCCCCTAAGATCTCCATCCTCACTGGCACTCCCATGTCTGCGCCCGCACAGTGGTGGCGGGGGGGTGGGGGAAGGCCTCTGGTGCTGCGGTGATACCAGACACCAGGGAGTGGGGGAAAGGCTTTTCATGGGAAAACGACTTTGCCTGGCCCAGGGCTGTGACTGCCTCCGCCAGCCATTGGACGTGCGGACAGGCAGGAGATACCAGCCACCCACACGCTGGAGGACAATCTGCCTCCGCTCCGCCACTTTCTGGGGCTGCTAACCTGCCACACCCTGGGGAAAATCCTTGCTGGGGCTCTGTTGGTCCTGGTGCAGGGGTAACATAGGCAAGAAAAGAAGATCAGAACTAAGTCACAGGCAGAGCAAATACCAAATATCCAATATCAAATATTGGCTATCTAAAAGTAGATGTCCAATGATAAAAAGAGACTAAATCTGGAAATAACATTTATAGCTGTGGAAAAGTCGAAGTATAGATTGAATGGGAATAGATAGTCTAGGTCTGGAATTGTAGTGGTGTTTTCCCTTTATGTGGAATATAATAAGGTATATAAAGTTTAGAAAATTTAAGAATAGTGTTAGATGAGGGATTTAAAACAGCAGGGGTAGGATGTGTATGGGGTTCCTCTGAGGCCAGTCCTGCACTGGAGAGGGAGAGGGCTGTGAAGGAAAGCTTCTTGAAGAAGTTACTAGGAGATCTCCCCCACGTTGTAAGTTTGGTTTCCGCAAGTCACTTCCTACAAATCATACCAAATTCCACATATTCTGAAGAAAATTGATATGCAAAGTTGCTTAATATCCCTGAGTTCTTTCAGAAGCCACAAGAGTTTGTCATGCGATCTGGTTGGAGATTCCTGTTAACCTGTTCCCGCCTGGTGTCTGGGTCTATGATAAACAGTGGGACTTTAACCCTCTGCAAGACAAGGAGAGAAGACTAGTCCAAGTTTAACAGAATCACCTTTTCTACAATCAAAGTGGCTGAAAAGGAACTCTGAATCCACCTGTTCCAAAGTCAAGAGAGCTTCTGTTCCTGAAACAACTGACAAAATAGAGACTGATGCAAATGGATTATAGAATATACTCATGATTAATACCTGTATAATTGTTTACTGTGTAATTTCCTGTCAAAATATTGTTTACCTTCAGGATATAGAGTTAAATATAGAATTAGATATGAGTAGGATTGTATAATATGTAGCCTAATAAGTGTGGTAGAGGCTAGATGAGGAATCATTCTTGCCAACATCTATAAAGGGGGGAAATAATGCCTCAAGGGCTATGCTTAAAATTTTGGAGAATTCACTTTAGCTAAGTAGTTGAATAACTTGGAATATTAAGGGCCATAAGAGCCTGTGTTCCAGTGTGTTTGCATTCTTTCTACAGATCAGTGGAGTAATAAGTCAAAACATAGAGTTAGGCTTCCAGGCCCACTAGAGGCTGGACATAGGTGGGGTTAAGTAACAAGGGGCCATCCTGTTGGATGCTTAAGGGACATAGTAGTAAGATGGTCTTCAGTTGGATAATACAGGGGGTGGGCATTCTGAAAGTTATAAAAAGCAAGAGATTGTTATGACTTTCCTCTTTTGGATCAAGGACTTCTCTAGTCAAGCTGCAATCTCCCTTCACCTCTGCACACTGCGTGTTTGTGTTATTTCATATTTCATCTGTTTCAGGCAACACCTGGATGAAGTTCACTCAATTCAGTGTACTGAAGACAATAAGCACCTTATCTAGCCATGCAGAATTTGGTAGGCTGCATGAGTGGTAGAAAATTGTAAGTCTCATCCTTGAATGTCTGGAGTAAACTGGAAGTGTTGAGGGAGTCTACAGGGGAAAGATAACTTCAGGAAATTAAGAAACCATAAGCTGGAGACTGGAAATTGTCGGACTCAGAAATGATCCAAATCATTTTTGCTTTCCATTTCAACATCAAAACAAAATTTTTAATAACATAGTCAATTATAATAAAGAATAAATAATTATATTATCTATTCTGAAGAAACTTGATGTTTACTGTATATTAGAATCCTTTGTTACTGTATAAATATACCTAAAACCAGCTTTGCCAAAAATGTGTGTAGCCTGCTGTACCTATTACAGAGAAAAAGGTTACCACAGAAACTGGATTCAGGACAAAAGAACTAAAACGTATCCCTACAACATGTTTTAAGCATTTTAAACTGTATAAGAATTTCCAAAAAGAAGACTTTTTCTAAATATACAAACACTGCACACGGCATAGCTTCAAGAAAACAGTTCTATATTAATCTAGACATGACACTAATAAAACACAAAAAATTCTTTACCTTCTTGAACTTCATAAGGTTCATAGGAGCCCACCTCTCAATCATGTCGAAGTCCCTCTGTATGGTGCCCCATCCCACTGGTGTGTCAACTGCACAGATTGGTGTCAGCAAACTTGCTGCAGGAGGATTTGAACCCGCTCTCCGTGTCTACAGTGAAGATGTTAAGTAGCATCAGTCCCAGTATCAGCCCTTGAGCAACACCATTTGTCACTGCTTTTCACTTGGACATTGAGCCATTGACCACAACTCTTTGAATGCAATCAACCAGCCAATTATTTATGCACTGAGTAGTCTATCCATCAAAACCATGTAATTATTTTACCAAATGATTTCTCAAGAAGACCTGAAAATCATTCTGTATAATGCATGTAAATACTTAAGAGATTTTAAAATATTGACTAATTGTAGCAATAAACCGCTCTAAAAATCAGTTCTAAGTTGTGTATAAAATCACCTGAGAGATTGGTTTACTGCACTGATGTTCTTAAAGCACAAAATTCAATGCTTGGGGGGGGGGAATAAAAGTCTTGAATTATATCCATAGGTGGAAATATTTCTTTATAAGCATTATGAAACATAATTTTAATACAGACACTAAACATTTACTTACAGAAAATAACCTGCTAAACACTACTTTATCAAAATTTTTGATGATACAGTACTGTGAAAACTGCTAGTACTATCTTTGACAAATTCGTGCTAGTAATTCATGTACTTCCTCTAATGTTCAGTTTTTAAAGAGAAAAAGATTAAAGAATGTGGGGGAATATCTATTATCAAATGTCACTGTGAAGAAATTATTTTAGGACTAATCAGCAAAATGACATAAAACAAATTTGTGGAAAATAAGGGATATTCATCCACTTGCAGACTGTTAGAAAATAGTGATTTAGACTGTTGTGGGTTTTTTTGTTGTTTTTGTTTGTTTGTTTGTTTTGTCCCTCACAAAAATGAATACACCAACTAATGTGGATGTTTTTCTTGGTTTGGCCAATAATCTTGGGTTGACCAAGATTATTCTTGGATTTGCCAGAATCAAATCCAGCCATGAGAAAATGGGTAAAATGACTGATAAAAGGAAAATGCAGTCAAGAGTGTCCACAATACATAACAGTTTAAGACACTTAGAAAGAAAAAAAATCAGCAACTCGGAAAACAAATGAGCAATTACATTCAGGAAAGTGAAAGAGAATTAAAAGAAGCTGAAATTTCCTAAAGAAAAATCTAAAATATTGTTTGCAAGTTTTTCAACCGTCTGCATTACAAAGGAATAATTTGAATTTGTATGTTGTTCCTTAATAGAACTGTCATGTTCACTTCTCTTGTAAAGCCTCTCTCACCCTTCCTTGAAGGATCTCTTTTCTCACTTGGAGGACCTCTTGCCTAATTATTGTTGCACTTATGTATCTTACTTTCTCTAAGTTCAAATATGTTTCTGACTTTGATCCTTCAGCCTTTGTGGGTTTTTTAGCTTCTTGAACTTAATCAATTTTCAGCCAAATCTTATTCTGGCTGCCAGTATTGCACAACTAATTTTAAAGGCACTTGTTCCTCAAAGATAACTATATTGTGCAGGATCTAAACGTAATTACACATTCAAAGTATTGAAGTAAATACATATTGCAGAGTACTTACAGTTATTCTTAGATTTCACTTCTGATAAAGAAAGAAGAAAAGGGTATTTCCTTGTAGAATGATGAACATGAGTTATCTTGGATCACGACTTTTCCCAATGGAGTTGCTGTTTGGAGGCGCTCCAAAGAACTCCATAGGCACACATATTGAATCCTCTCTGATGTCATCTTCAAGGATAATTACTGTGTAAGAAATTACAGTCTAAGAAATCCACAAGACCTGTACTGGTTTTGGAAGAATAAAGGACAATATACTGAATAGTGAGAAGTAGGCATCACAAAATCGTAAGTGTAACAACGTTTCTATATTCCCTTCTGTCCTGGTTTGGATGCTAGGGGGCACAACAATAATGACAGACTTAATAGAGATACAACAGCAGACAGCTTATTTATCTAGGGGCTATATGAACTGCAGAACCCCACTAAGGCACAAGCGAAATACGCAAACCAATTACGAAGACAACAACTTGAAAATATTCACAAAAAAATTAAGAATAACAAACTGCTCCTCCAAGCAGGCTGGTGGGCTAGAGGAACAAGGGCAAGGAGGGAAGGCCGCCCCATGGATGGTCCTGGTCCCTGATCTAGCAGCCTCTAGAAAAGAAGGACAGTGAGAGGAACACCGGGGGGGAGGAACTCGAAGGGGAAAGATACAAGAACTGTCATTGTGTGGTCTCCCTGCCGGCACTGCCTGCACTGCAGTGCTGCCACGATGACACTGCCTGGCCTAGGGACCTGGAAAGGAGCAGCTGTGCTTCTCTCAGCAACAACGGAAGCTTAAAGAGGCAGAACTTCTGTTTCTCTGGCGTTTATAGGCTGGCTGATCTTGTGTATTCTTGGGCAAGTGTTCCTGGGCGTGCTGCCTTATCATTAGACAGTGGCACTGCGATGCCACCCCTCAACAAAATTTTGCTGCATGGCCAACATGGCATTTCCCACCAAAATGCCACATGGCGGGCACCTGGGCGTGCCAGCAGTACTGCCCACAGGGCACTCGCCACACGCAGGGACCCCCAGGAGGGGTCCCGGGGCCAGCAGCACCATTCACAGGCAGCCGGGGGCCTGCCACCACCCTGCCGCTGCCCTGCCACTGCCCCTCAGCCCAGCCTAGGGCCAACGGAGACGCTTCATGCTGACCACCACGCCCAGGGCCCGACGGAACCACAGGGAAATAGTCGCCATGTGCCAGCCCAGGGGTTTGGTGGTGTCAGCCACCTCACTCGCATGGGCACTGGCCATCCCCCTGCATGGCACAGCAGCTGGAGGCTCCATGCACACTCAGTGGGGCCACTGCTCCTCCTGGCAGGGGCACTGGTGACAGGAGCATGGGGGCAGCCAAGGAGCAGCTGCCAAGCTGAGCAAGGAACAGTGGGTGCACGGGGCCGGGGCTCCATGCTTGAGCAGCCACCAAGCTCAGCAAGGAGCAGCAGGTGCGTGGGGCTGGGGCTCCACACACGAGTGCCTGCCAAGCTCATCAAGGAGTGGCAGGCGGGGGGGGGCAGCCTCCACGCTCCCACCCCTGGAACAGGTTTGGCCGTGTGAGTGGGTCCAGTGCCGCTACCCAGAGCTGAGACCAGCCACCTCACCCTGAGTCTACCATGCTGAGCAGGGATGGGCTACCCTGCACGGCACAGGAGGTGAGTCCTGGGCCACAGGAACAAGCTTGGCTACACTCAGCATCAAGTATGGGGCCTTGCCATCCTCGCTTCCTTTCTTGGGAAAACAAAAAGGTTTTAAATTAAAACAGACAAACACCCTCCTCCTCCCCTCAGAAAAAAACAAAAAAACCCAGTATTAAACTCATTACATCTTCTTTCCCCTACCCAGACCAAATACCAGGAGAAAATAGGGTGAACAATTAGTGTAATAAAAGAAGTATTAAAAACCTGAGTTCAGACTTAGAGCTTCATTATGTAAATTAAAAGAAAATACAAACATTTTTCACCTTTTTTCCCTTTTTCTGAAAAATACATCATGGACCACTGCTTAGCCAATTCCATGTTATGTCTTCATTAATTTTAATATTTTATCAATAAAAATAATTAAGTCAAACATCATTTTATGACGCCTTACTAGATATGTAAATTTTAAGTAGTCAGAGAAAGAAAATAAACAAACTCAATTAGTTTTCTGACTTACAATGTTAGATGTTAGAGGAGAGATTTATAGTCAAATGCTTGCTCTAAAGAACATTGAGGTACTTCATCTTAAGTATGTCAGCACATAGCTGAGTGCTGCTTTCCCCAAATAACACATATAATTGGTGGAAAAGTCATGCTCATCCATGTTTCTTGTCTTCTTCCACATAACATTCAATTTTTTGGTGTAAAATGAAAATCTTACAGATAGAATAAGATAGATTTATTTATCCAGCATTCCCTTTTACCTATGATATAGGATGTGTAACAGAAGTGAAGTAAGAGTAAAAAAAGAAATCTCAGATTAATGCATCATACATCTGTATTCTAAAGTTCAACTATTAAATCACGAAGCTGAAGTTCTTACAGGTTCACCTCTTTAGAGAGGTAATATGGGTAAAGACTCCTAATCTCCGTGAGAAAGCTGAAGCCAGGGCATCACCTTGAAACAATTCATACCTTAATGCCCAGAAAAAATACTGTATTAGGGATATGCTGCAGAACACAATTTCTTTCCATTGCTTAATAGAAGGTAACTTAATAACTATCAGCGCATGGTTTGCAGGAAATTGTCTTTTTAAGAACCAAATTTTGTATACATGTTGGAAGACAAAAAGGCCAACTTAGAGGCCTGAAAGTGCTCTTAAAAGTTGCCTAAAACTTTGTTGGGTTCCTTGAATTTTCTCTGGGTTGTTTTTCTTATACCTATTTGAGCCTAACTCTGGAATGAAAGTCCTATAGACACTCTTAATACTTACATTTAAATCAGTTGAAGCAAAACTGCAAGCATACTTGAGTGCTATGGGCTTCATGCTACACAATGCTATTTTTCCAAACAATGATGCATAGAAACAGGTTTACAACTCTCTAACTGACTGCAAAAACTATAACTTATTATGTAACTTGTGAATGATCTCAGTCAATGATGACTGTGAAAAAGCTGTAATGAAACTAATCGTTGGTTTTAAAAAACAAAACAAAACACAGTAATAGGACTATAAGTTAAAACTCTTTTGTGGAATTTTTCATTCCTTTTTCCAAGTAACCCTTTCTGAGGATTTTTTCCTGGCAATTTTGTCTAATCTTGGATGTTTCTGTTAATATTACCCTTTCATGGAAGGAATGTCAGGGAATTGAATATCTCTTCATCTGTACAGGACATATTTCTGCATAGATCTGATCAAAGTCTTTGTAACAGAAAGGTGAAATTAGTATTATTTAACTATTCAATGGTCTGAACTGAAAAATTGCACAGAAAAATGGGCTTAAACATGTAGTTTGTAAGAAGTCTTTATACAAACTACACTTCTTTTCCATTAAAAAAAAAAAGGCTAAAATTATAGTTCTTGTCTTTTTGACATGGAAATTGCATTTCTCTTTTTGTAGCTTAGACATGTGTCAGAATCTGTAGCTTTTGGCATTACCTTGCAACCTCTGCCTTTTCCCACACCTCCAAAAACGCAGAAGGCAGCATATGAGAGAAAGAGGTCTTTTTACCAGCTAATTGCAAAACTAAATGGTATCTGAAAGAAATTAATCTCTGAAGTTAAAATACTAATTTCAATAAAAACATATGGCTAAAGTATTTTTTGAGATATAGAAGCTCAAAGAAAATCTGGGAAACAATGCAGTTTTCCTTCTTCACACAAAAACCCCACAACCTAGACCTGTAATTTTTCACTTTTCTCTCTCTTCTGGTTTCAGCCAGGACTGAGTTAATTTTTTTCATTAACTATGAAAGGGTAGAGCCTGGAGCCATGTGGGTTTGTTATCACATTTGGTGGAAGTAAGGGACTCCTTCTTCCAGGAAGAAGGTGGGTGTGCCTTCAGGTGAAACAAAAGCATGAAAGGGTAGGGAACCCATCAGCCATTGGTTTTTTTTATTGTCATCACTTAATGACATCAAGTTTTATTTGGACAGACTTTGAACTCTTGAGGGAAGAATTAAAAAGTACAATAAGAAATGACAGCCGTCATTTTAAGATTAATCAAAACTGTCTTATGGAAGAAGGAATGATAAGCAGCTTCAGCAAAAATCTCAGCATTATGAGCTAAAAGTAGTGAGCTCTAATGCACTTTGCTTGAATACATTAATTGGACATCTAATAATTTTAAGAGATGTGGAAATCAACCAAAGGACAATGATTTACCTGAAGGTTTTTTAACAACTCAGTAAAGTGTATTCACTGTGACTTGCACAGAATACATGAAATTAATTTTTTTTTTCTAAGGCCTTAAGTGAACACTAGAACGTAATGATTGTCATGCACCTGTAACAAAGTCAGTAAAATTAGCTTTTGTCTAAATAAATAAAATTTAAACTTGCTCCCTGGTACCTCCTGTTAAAGTTTCTTTTGAGTTGTCAGACACCTGTTTTCCATTGATCTCATTTTTATATTTAACTTAAATCTCAGTTTTTCAAAGTACACAGTTCTGCTGTGTTAGTGAGAGCAACAGGAAACTTCATATAGACTTTGATACTTTATTTTTGAAATCTATCATGAAAACCTCAAATCTTCTTAGAGTTGTCTCCAAGCATTGGCATGGGGTTTGGGGAATATTTGGCTACAAAATGAGCTCATCTAAATTTACATACACATTCGAAAGCTTTTTCAGTTCTGCTAAATTTAATGAAAGAATAGAGTGAATTCTTCCTTTTTTATTGATATGTAGGGTAAAGGTTGTCATTACCTGAAATATGCTAAGAAATAATCAGTTATAGATGTAATATTGGATTTTTCTGCTTAAAACTACAGTAAAAATTACACTATTCATGATTCCTCAAAGATCTGTAATTTTAAACAATTAAGTATTGCGAAAATACACTTCTCAAAATATTTCATAGTTTCCTTGTATGGAATTATTTTCTGTTTCAGCATTTCTGTTGAAAATAGCAGTGGAAAATAAATTAGAAATTAATTAGGAAAAATAATGGACTCACTAACCTGAAGTCACTAACCTGATAGATAAGAGATTCTTACTGTTATTAACTAGCTCTACAGTGATATACATTACAAAACATCCATTTTTTTAGGTGTGAAATCTTTTTGAGTGTATTGGAAAAGTGGGAAATAAAATAGTCTTAATACACTAAAGTACTGATGTCTGACATGCTGTTATAGCAGTGTTGTGGTTTAAACTTGGTAAGCAGCTGAACAGCTGAACTCCACACAGCAATTTTGTCATTCCTCCCCAGTAGGCGGCTCCTGCAGCCCTTGGAGACCCCTTTCGAGGGCGTGAATCTCGCAGTCCTCTTCCCGGCTTCGCCCCTTCGGATTGGCCAGCGGTCTGGGCTCCACCTCCCCCTTTGGGATCCCCGGCTCCAACAAAGTGGCGGTTTCCGCCAAAATTTGCAAGCCGACTGTTCCCTGGTGCCATGTTTTTACCAGCCACAGG
>VXBA01002136.1:193544-221359 GCA_013399895.1 Serilophus lunatus | reverse complement strand
GTGGCGACCGGCGCCGGGGGAAGGCGTGTGTGCAAGAGCAGCCGCTGTGAGGGGCCGGGGAAAACCAGCGGATGCCCCGCGCAGTGCCGCGTCCCACCGCCGGAGCTGCGACTAGCACCCACAGCCAGCCGCCTCTGCCCAGCACCTCCCCCACCCCACCCACAGGCACCANAATCGCAGACTTCTTGCCAGGCTTACTCATGGCAGCGTGGCGACCGGCGCCGGGGGAAGGCGTGTGTGCAAGAGCAGCCGCTGTGAGGGGCCGGGGAAAACCAGCGGATGCCCCGCGCAGTGCCGCGTCCCACCGCCGGAGCTGCGACTAGCACCCACAGCCAGCCGCCTCTGCCCAGCACCTCCCCCACCCCACCCACAGGCACCACGGGGGGAACCCGCATCTTCACTGCTGCCCACACAGCCGAGCCGGGGCTGCACTGGAATTAACCCCGCCGCACTCCAGCAATCGCCTCCAGGGAGGGGGTCGAGCTGTTCACACGCATCTCTGCTGTGTTTTGTTAAGTTCTTGTTAAGCAAACTGTGGGGGGAAAACAGCTGCGCGACCCCCACCACCTTCCCCGAGTGAGAAAGAGAGCGAGCACCCCCCTCCCCTCCCCTCCAGCCAGCCTGACGGGCGNAAACCTGGTTGCACTGGTTTTGGCTGGGATAGAATTAATTCTCTTTATAGAAGCTCTTATTGTGCCATGTTTTGGATTTTTGACCAGAACACTATTGATTACATAGAGATATTTAGATACAGCTGAGTAGTGAACATCAAGGCCTACTCTGCTCCTTCATCTGGCTCTAACAAATAATAGTCTGAGGGTGCGCAAGAAGCTGGGATTGGCCAGAGCCAGGACAACAGACTCCAGGTGACCAAATCAAGAACCCATAAAATACTTCAACATGCTCAGCAATATAAACTGCAGGGAAGAAGAAGGAGAAGTTTCAAGAGTTTTGGCACTCCTCTTCCCTGTTACTGTTATGTTTGATGAAGCTCTGCTTTCCTGGACATGACCGGTTCTCTGCCTGCAAATGAGTAGTGAGTGGTAGTAGTTAGTTTGCCTTGCTTGCCACATGCAGCTTTTGCTTTACCCTGGTAAACCATCCTTACCGTAACCAGAGAGTTTTCTCCTGATTCTTTCACTTACCTACTGGAGTTTCCAGTGTTTTCCCAACAAAGAACCACGAGTCTCAGTCGTTAGGCGCCATCTTTGTTTTCATGGCTGCAGCACCTTAGAGATGCCCCAATGCCAACACGGTGCCAGGGCCAGCCCCCCGTCGCTGTCTAGAAGCGGCAGTTGTGCGCAAGNCTGGAGGGCATGGAGCCGCCGCCTGGCCCTGGCCCTGAGGGCACCGGGACTGGCTCAGGCCCCACTCCATCCCGGCCCCCGCGGGCACAGGGAGAGCAGCCCGCCCCCCTCTTCCCCCTCCCCAAGTCCCAGGAGAGCAGCTGGAGCAAGGGCCCCCTCCCCCCACAGCCCAGCACCCCGGTCCCGGCCGGGGGCAACGCCCCTTCCCGCAACGGCTTTGAGGAAATTTGGATTTTAACTCAGGTAAGTGGGTTGCTCTCTTACACTCCCTTTCAAAAGCCTTTTTCAAATGTCTACAATTTCTTTCAGAAATATTTTTCTATTAACTTTTTCAATACCTCTTCAAGCTCCGCTTCCTTCTTCTTTGCATCTAATTGCCTAAATCTATCTTTGTATGTCCTAGGAGACTCACTATTACTATCTCTCAAGAAAAGATAACCCAAATATAATTTTTTCTTAAGAAATGGAAAAACAGTCTGTAAGGGCTGAATGAGGGTCTGCAGAGCATGGATTTTCTTTGAAAGCACTCACACAGGACATCTCACATCAGATGCTAGGGATTCTTTTGCTTTTGACTTCTTGCCTTGAGACCAAATAGAGGAAGAGCAGGCCAAAGAGTGAAGAATAATCTGGAAGTAGAAATTTATGATGGTTTTCCTGCTGATTTTCATTTTCTTCTATAAGAGTTTTGCAGGCATTAAGACCAGAATAGTCTGTAACTGAAAACTTAAGATAATGAAAAATGCATATGAAGAAAAAAGTTGCATATTTACTTTAATTTTGTTTCTGCAAAGCAAGCAGAAGGAAATGATTTGTGAAGAGTTTTTTTGTTGCATGACCTTGCTTTGTAATTCATTAAAAGGAAGGTTATTAATGATAGGAAAAATAATGAGTTCACAGTTTCATTAAAATGTAAATTTCATTATAGGATCTGACCATTTTTTTCCTTGGGCTGCCTTTATTAGGGCTCTCAATAAAAGTAAAAGCCATTCCTTACTCAGCCAGTATAACAGATATTTTTGGGTTATAAATATCAGACTAGAGTTTTAGTAAAATAATTCACAAATTTAATTTTTTTTTAGCTGTTTTAAAGTTATGAATTTGTCCCAGTCCCATTTACAATTTAAGGACTGGGACAAACCAATACCTTTAAAATAGGTAATAGAAATAGAATTTGAGAATTATTTCACTTTTACCCCTATTAGCCTAACTACTTACAAAAAAACAATGGAGTACTGCAATTTTTTTCTCTAATACACATGATGTCAAATTGTATTGCTGTTCAGTGGTAAGTCAGTTTGCACATAGGAAATGTTGACATCTCACAAATTCTGTCAGCTGCTACACAAAGTTTCACCTCCATAGATCCCAAGCAATATTTAAATGAAACTAATGAATGTATCATGTATCTGCTTACATTGCATATGTTGTGTGGAGACCTTATAGAAACCTTCCAGTATTTGAAGGGGGCTTACAGTGAAGCTAGAGAAAGAATTCTTCATCAGGAATTATAGTAATGGTTGTCTCAGTTTGAGGACAAAAATATGATTTTTATAAATTAGAGATACAAGATATTTTAAAGAAATAAGAATTTATTACTAATATGATATGTACATATATGAGGTAGAAAAATTGAATTAAAATATGAAAGGAAAACTCACAAAAAATCTCATCACTCCTCAAGTAAGACCAGAACACACCAACACCACCCACATCTAACAAGAAAAAAACAGAACAAAGAAAACCGGTGTCCTGAAATGTGATGATGTTGGAGTAAACAGTAGAGGCCACCAGTGGCCGTGGGAGTTTATGATTATGAAGGAGGGGTGTATGTTTGCTGTCCACTCTGCGTTGGTCTCTGGAGATGCTGTGAAAGCAGAGAGACTACTGCTTGAGGTGAAAGAGGGGTCCAGAAGCTCACCAAAGAACCACCAGACTCGTAGCAGAAAGGCAGAAGATCAGAAACGGGCAGCAGCGGCAGCTGAAGGATGCAGTGACCACGCAGTGGACACAAAATGGCGAGTGCTGCGACTCCGGGCAGCAAGCAGACAGCTCCTCTCACCAGAGCCAAAAGAGAGAGACACTGAGAGTTTGTCCAGTTATATAGAGCTCTGGGAACTTCCCACAATTCTTTTGTTTCAACGCCTGCGTGTCCCCTTTGAGCCCACCTCATTAGACCTTTACTGGTTACTATTGCTCCCTAACCCTGTTCCCACCAGCAAAAAATCTCAAAAAAAGTTTCCTGCATCCAAAATGTGGTGCAGGAAGGTGCTTCTGCTGCACCGCCACCCAACCATGTGCCAAGGTGCCGTGCAGCACCCTCCTCATCGCTTCCCTCCTGAGAGCAGCGCGGCACTCCACCGTCTCCCCACAGCACTTCACCGTCTGCACTCCCAGGAACCATGGCACTGCCATCACTGCTCCCTTTCATGGACTGCAGGCTCCACTGGGCCCTGGCTCGAGTGGCGGAGAGGGTCATCAGGGCCCCAGCTGGGCAACGCGGCAGGCCAGTCAGGCGGTGGGGCTCAGTGCAACAGTGTGGCACCCTGGGATCCACTCACCTCCTGCTGCACTTGGAACCCCCCTCCCACCTCCCCTCACCACCAGGGATAGGGAGAGGGGTCCCTGCCCGGGGTTCCCCCTGCTGTGCCAAGATCTGCAAGAGCACCCCACTCTCCTCCTCGAGGAGGACCAAAAGATCAGGAGATGGGAGGGGGGCACAGTGAGGGAAGAAGGGAAAAAGACCATTTTTCTGATCCGATTTGACAAAAGAAAAAGGTTTTTTGAGACCTATACTAGCCCATGACAGTGGGACAGGAAGTAATGGGTACAAATTGAAAGAGGGAAAATTTAAGCTAAACATTAGGAAGAAATTCTTTAGCATGAAAGTGATGAGGTACTGGAACAGATTGCGCAGGGGGATGGTGGATCCCCCAACCCTGGCACTATTTAAGGACAGTTTAGTCAAGGCCTTGAGCAACCTGGTCTGGTGGGAGGTGTCCCTGCCCATGTCAGGAGTGCTGAAACTAAATGATCTTTAATATTCCTTCTGACCCTTAACATTCTATGATTTTATATACTAACTTTTAAGAACACTATTTATATGAAAAATGTTGAAGCATAATATTGGATAGGATATCCACTTTACTTTGGCTTGTTTTGTTTCTTTGAGTATTTTCTCATTTTATGCAGACATTAGTTCCAGTAATATAGTTAAAGACAATGTAATGTAACTGTTCTTACTGAGGCCTGGTGGAAGAGGAGAAAACATTTGAATACAAAGACTGGACAAACTAGCATGAAACACAAGTGGAAGGTAATGTTTTTCATTGCAGCATTTTTACACAGTGTGTTGCCTTATTGTGAACATCTTTCAGCGTAGTAAAGCTGTGGTTATACGCCTAAAATTAAAATAATTAAAATTGCTGCCTGGCAGAAAGAAAAGAAAGTGGTTATAGAAAGCACAAGACTTTCTGTTTGAACTCCCACCCTTGCCCCTCAGGCCATACAGACTTTAAAAAGAGTAGTAAGATATTTTAATTTTATCCATTTACTCTATATTCATTAAGAAGTCATTCTGTTCTGGATATGGATATGAACCAAGGCATTACCATGCCTTAGTAACATTGCCCAGAGGAAAGCATGTCTCCAAGCACATTTTATTCTGAATAATTTTAGTAACAATGTTCCAGGTTTAGAAAGCTATTTAAAATATTGGGAAAATTTCCACTGTGAATTAGAGAATCTATCAGTAGTAATTTGCCACTGAATTCCAGAGAAGCATCCTAATCATAGATTTTCCCTTATTACCTGCTTTTATTCAGTGACATGACCTTATATCCTCGGATCTGACAGATCTTTTCTATAGGCTAGTTGAAAAACCAACATGTGTGTCTGAAAAGTTTCTGTTCATGAGTCAGTATTTTGCACTGAATCCAACTGCTTTTTGATGAAAAGTCTTGCCCACCCTGAATGCTGTGGTTCAGAGTATTGTTTGGCTTTGCAGCCCCTCGGTCTGCCCCAGGCTAGAGCTGGGATGGCGGCAGTGCCCGGCAGCAGTGGCACCTGCCCAACCAAAGTGCTGGCGGCATGGGGTGGCAGCAGAAACCACACATAGCCCCTGCCAGCAGCAGAAGGCTGCGCAGCACAACTCCTGCTGTCTGTGGCATGGCGAAGGCCACACCTGATGGCCTCTCCTGCCGGCAGTGCCCGCAAAAGAGTCCCTGCAGATCCCACAGTGAATCTCTGCAGTGGTGTGCCGGCGGCTGGTGCCTTGCAGTGCTGGCGGGCGGGGGCGGTGGCTCTCCCAACAGCACAGCTACACACTGGCAGCAGGCGCGCAGTGACAGCAGCCCCTCCCATGGCAGCTGGGGCGGGTGGCACCCACAGCGGCCACTCCAGCTGGCTCGCAGGTGGCGCCACTGGCCCATGGCCCCTGCTGGGATGTCCATGAAGGCGGCGAGTGTCCCACGGAGGGTGCCGTTGGTGCCCCTAGGCCACGTGGCCCCGCTCACGTGGCATTTTTATGGGAAACATCATATTGGCCACACGGTGGCCCTGTGCCGCTGTCCAGCGGGAAGGCAGCGTGCCCGGGAATGCTTCCCTGAGGTAACACGAGATCAGACAGCCTATAAAAATCAGAAGTATGGAAGTTGTGCCCTCTTTCAGCTCTGTCATTGCTGAGAGAAGCACAGCTGCTTCTTCCCAGGTCCCTACGCCAGCCAGTGTCATTGCAGCAGCAGTGGAGCCCAGACAGTGACAGCAGGATGCTACCCAGCAGCAACGCAATTGTGGTATCCTCTCCTTGGGTTTCCCTGGGTGTGGGAGAGGTCCTTTTCACTGTCCCTTTTTTTCAGCAGCTCCAGTGTTGGACCAGTCGCAATCTTCAGGCCAGCCTTCCTTCCTTGCTTCACAGGCCAGCAGCTGGCCTGGGGAAGCATCATTCGGGGATTTTTTTTCCCCTTTTGCATAATATTGTCATGTCATTGTTTATGTATTTGGTTTGTATCTTAGTGGGGTTTCATAGGTTATAGAGGCCCTAGAAAATAAAACTGTTCTGCTGTTCTATCTCTATTGAGTCTCCATTGAGTCTCGTTGTTGCGCCGTCTAGTGTCCAGACCAGGACAGGTTTTGAAAACAAAAATGCAGTGCAAGGGTTCCTGTTTAATCTGGTCCTGTTAAATACATTTTCTAAATGTAAATTACAATCTGTCTATGAACAAGCATATGTAGAGGCACAATTCTGATTTCTCGGTTTATCTCTCTGCTCTGTTTGCAATGGGAATATGTATGTATATATATCTACATATAAAACAAATATAATGGTTTTATTCCTTGAATGATTATAAATAAATAATTCATTTACACATAAGTATAAAAATCCCCTTTTTTACAAATAGAAAATGCATTCATTTGCCTTCCCACGTATTCCTGCATAGAGTAAGAAGACTTGTGTCTTTTCCTTATGCAGTTGATGCAAACAAAATAGATTTTTTTTCCTAGTACTATTTCCTCTCCAGTCCCTTTTCTTCTCTTTTCTTCTCTTTCTTATAACTTTTAACATATGTCAGTTAAATAGCCTATAGGATACTGAATGTCATTGATCTCTCTGAAATGTCTTTATAATACAACTCAGCTCCTGGTGCATTCTTGAAATATTTAAGATTAAATTAATTTTTTACTTCTAACCATCATAGGACAAGGAAGGAAACAGAAGTACCTTGAAGAGGCAATTAGGTCATGACCCTGACCAGTAACTTTTGGCATGCCTAGCATAAATGATATTAAACAGATGTCCATAGAAATGTTGAAGAACTTAAAAAAATCAAGAAGTGTAATATTTTAAATTATTTTGCGAACAATTATGTTTACAGGTTAGCCATCCTCAATTAGTGTTAATCTCAGATTGTTCAAGTATTTATCCTGTACTGTGCACTTATTCAGCCAAGAATCTTCAAGAAAATTTTCCCAATCTCAGCATTGGTCTGCTTTTAAGACAATAACTTATTTTTTTTTTTAAAAAATCTTATCTCATTGAACAGCCATTCTAGTTTGATGGCTTAGAATATTTATGGTGTATTTTTTTCAATACCTGCTGAGAATGATGAGCTAAGCTTTATGAACTGTGGTATTAAAAGCTCTCTTATCCAGAGTATAAAGCTGTAAAAGGAAAAAAGTTAAAAGATGATGTATAAAAATGCGTTATTATAAACACACTGTAAGTAGATAGTATTTTCTATATATTATCATCTTAGTTCAGATGTAGCTGACTGTTCAAAATAAATTGTAACTGGTTATGGCAAACATGTTGCTACTGTGTTGTCATATATTTCATCAGTTAACACTTTTAATCTTTTTAATTACATGATCTTGAAGGATTTTTTTCAGTGAGTGTCTTCCTTCTGAGATGAATATTTGTCAGAATGACAGCCCACTAAATGATGTCAAGAACTATCCAGATATTAAGGTAAAACTGTGAGACTGAAAATTCAAATCAGTGATAAATAATCTAACACAGCCAAATCTCACATCTATTTGGATCTGAAATTTAAGATATGGGTTATTTCTGTGGCATTATTAATGTCTATAAAGTTGGTGGGCATTACAAGCAACTATAAACACTAGTAACTTTAGATGTTATTAAACCAATGATCCTTAAAACGACAGTACCCTCAGCTAAAGTAAAGGACGAAATCATGCTGCTGATATGTCCTGGCCTGCACCCAAATGTTATTTACAAATTTAATTGACAGCTTCAACACAATCACCCAGTCACATAATCAATTTACTTAAGCATAAATATTAATGATCTCCTGTATGTGTACTTACTGCATACTCAAGTGTATTCAGTGGTAATTCTTGAAAAACAATATATGGAAATTCATGCTGATTTTCCCATCATTCCTTACACTTAATTTATGTTATTTCAAAAGCTAGCTTAATTTTAAGTTTACATCCATTCAAAATACTTTCTTTTTACCTGAATTTTACTTTTTTCCTCCACAATTTTTCTATTTTTCTGAACAAGAATTTTTAATATACTGAGACAAAGTATTACTGTGCATGTTTATACAAATATATATTGAGTTTTTAAAGGCACAAGAAACTGTACTGTTGAAGCATGATTTTAAATAATGCAGTCTACACTTGCAATGCTTTTAACACTTAGGAAACTCTATGCATAAGCTTCCTTAGCTATAAGTTACAGAAACTGTATCATCTCCGTTTTTCTCCTATCTTGCCCCAAGATCTTGCTATGTGAGCCAAATACTTCCTATGACATTAGCATGTGCTGAAATTAGAAGTCTGTTTCTTGCTTCTTTATGTCCAGGACAACATAGAGCACTGCACTGCTTCAGTTCTGTAGAACTGAAATTCTGCCACTGAATTACATTTTCAAGTAAAAGAAACCATGATTAAGAACATAGAAATTCATCTGTTGAGTCTCTTTCATTTCTTTGATATTGTTCATCTCTCAGTTTAGCCTGAATAAATGAACTGACATATACACTGAGTCTTTAAAGACTTAACGTGTCTTGGAGATTCAGGCACTATTTTGAAAGTTCAATATTTATCTGCACAAAAGGTGATTTCAGTGTGGAGGAATGAACAAAAATGCAGATCAATATCATGGAAACCATCTCCCTGAACTTAAATGATGTTTGGCATCACCCATGTATCATATTTTCTGTTGCAGGATCCTGCCCTGCAGGATTTTTCCTCTGTGTTGTCAAAAATGCTGTAGAGAATAGGGAAAAATATTTGTCTCATGAGGAAAGATGGCTAATTTGACTTTATAATATGGTCTGATTTTAGACAGTAAGTTAAATTAACTAGATTGCGTATATAACATAGTTAGTAAAGTATGTAATAAATTTTCTTTAAAATCAAAGACACACAACCACGTTACATGAATTACATATTTTTTTAATAGAAACTATGCGTTAGTGCATGACCTGAAAAGGTCGGGTCAAAATAAAAGATCCTGAAGGCTCTTAGCCTACAGGGGGGAAAAAAAAATAGCCTGCCTGCAAAAAGAATAAGGAATAAAGCTGTTTTCATCATTGTATTTGTATTTTGTTTATATATACACACTGATCTGTATACATGTATTTGTATATATATTTAGACATACGGTATTGTATGAAAATATGAAGTATAAAAATATTTTCACCAAAACATTTGCAGCAAGGAAAGCAAAATCAATGTGGTGATTCTGGGGGGGGGGGGGGAAAAAAAAAAGAGAAAGAATTTAGAGTTATTGAATGCTTTGGGCTGGAAGGGACCTTTAGGTGTCATCTAGTCAAACACCTGCAAGGAGGTTGAGCAGTGACATCTTCTAGATCAGGTTGCTGAGAGCGCTGTCCGACTTGGCCTTGACATCTACCAGGGGTTTTATATCATTGTTAAAAAAAGCTTGTTATATATATCTATTCTGAATTGATCTACTTTCAGCTTAAAAACATTACCACACATTCCATCACAACAGGCCCTAATGAAGAATCTGCTCCCAACTTTTATAGATGCTCCCTTTTCATACTTTCAGCAGTTAAAAGACCCAATAAGATCTCCCTGGAGCTTTCCTTACTTGGGGCTGTACAAAACCAATTCTCTCAGCTTTTTTTTTTGTAAGAGAGGTGTTCCAGATGTCTAATCATCTTCATGACCCTCCTTTGGACCTGCTCCTGTATGTCCATGCCCTTCCTGTGCTGAGTACTCCAGAGCTGGATGCAGTACCCCAGGTGGTGTCTCATGAGAGCAGAGTGGAGAGAGACAATCACCTCCCTCAAATGGCTGGCCATGCTGCTTTTGCCTCAGCCCAGGATATGTCTGATTTTCTGGGCTGCAAGCCCACATTGATGGCCCACATCCAGCTTTTCATCCACCAGCACCCAGAAATTCTTCTCAACAGAACTGTTTTCAATCTGTTCATCCCTCACTCTATATTGACAGTGTAGGTTGCCCCAACTCAGGTGCAGCACCTTACTCTTGTTTTTTTTGAACCTCATGATATCACCATGGACCCACTTCTCGAGCTTGTCCAGGTTCCTCTGGATGGCACCCCAACCTTCGGGTGAGTCAGTATCACAACTGAACTTGGTGTCATCTGCAAACTTGCTAAGGGTGTGTTTGATCCCCCAGTCTATGTCACTGATGAAGGTATTGAACAGTACTGGTCCCAGTATGGAACCCTGAATCAAAGAATCACAGAATAACTAGGTTGGAAGAGATCTCAAATATCATTGAGTCCAACTCATACCCTAACACCTCAACTAGACTGGCACCAAGTGCCATGTCCAGTCTTTTTTTAAACATGTCCAGAGACGGCGACTCTACCACCTCCCTGGGCAGAGTATTCCAGTACTTCATTACTCCTTCAGTGAAGAACTTTTTCCTAATATCCAGCCTATACCTTGACACAGCTTGAGACAGTGTCCTCTTGTTCTGTCAATTGCTGCATGGTGGAAGAGACCAACCTCCACCTCAGGAAGTTGTAGAGAGTAATAAGGCCATCTCTGAGTCTCCTTTTCTCTAGGCTAAACAACTTTAGCTCCCTCAACCGTTCCTCATAGGGCTTGTGTTCCAAGCCCCTCCATCAGCCTTGTTGCCCTTCTCTGGACACACTCGAGTGACTTAACATCCTTCTTAAACTGAGGGGCCCAGAACTAGACACAATATTCAAGATGTGGCCTCACCAATGCCGAGTACAGGGGAAGAATGACATCCCTACTCCTGCTGGCAACACAGAAGAACACCACTTGTCACAGATCTTCATCCAGACATTGAGCCATTGATCAATACTCTCTGAATTTGACCATCCAGGCAATACCTTATCCACTGAGCAGTCTACCCATCATATCCATTTCTCTCCAGTTTAGAGAGAAGGATGTTGTGGGTGACCATGTCAAAGCCCTTAAAGCAGTTCAGATAGATGACAACCATAGCTATCCCCTTTTACACTGATGAAGTTACTCAGTTGTAAAAAACAACTTGGTTTTTTAGGCAGGATTTGCCCTCAGTGAAGCTGTGCTGGCTGTCCTCGTTGTCCACTATATGCCTCAGCATTACTCCTACAAGAACCTGTTCCATGATCTTTCCATGCACAGAGGTTAGACTGACAGGTTGGTAGTTCCACCGTTTTTAAAGGTGGGTGCAATTTTTCCCTTTTTCCGCTCAGCAGGGATTTCAGAATTTTCAAATATCAGAGTTCCTTCCACTCGAGAGATGTGGAAAGACAGGTCACCACTAAAGACTGAGACAAAGATGTTGTTGAACCTTCTCCTCATCCATTTTTACCAGTTTTCCCATCTTGCTTATTGATGGTCACACTTTTTCTTCGACCTTCCTTTTCTGGCTGATATACCTGTAGAAGCCCTTCTTATTATTCCTTGCATGCCTTACCAAGTTCAGTTCCAGCTGCACTTTGGCATCCCTGACCTCATCCCTACATAACCAAGCCATGTCCCTATGCTCTTCCCGAGATTCCTGTTCCTGCTTCCACTGTCTGTGCATTTGAAGTAACTTAGAAACTAAAATAAACACAGAAATAACAATGATATTTGGTGTTGAACAGCAAAAATACTAGTAACAATGAAGAAGAATTAAAAAATATTAGAGCATTGGGTTCAGCGAATTTGCATCTAGAAGTTTTAAGAAAGTTGATAGAGAACCTTCCTAAAGTATTAATACTGATTTTCATTAAATCTTGAAATACTAGAGAATTTCCACAAGGATAGAAGGATGGCAAGCTGGCGACTTAAGTACTTGTGAGCCTGTCGACCCTTCATTGACCCCAGAGAAAAATAATGGAAATGACAACCCAGAAATCACTGAACTAAAGGTTAGTAACACCGTGGTGACACTGGGGTTTCTTTATGGAAAACTGACATTGTTAATTAATTTTATTTCAATTTTGATTGATGATGATAATAACAATAGTTCATTTCACATAAGACATCTCATGTTAGGCAAAGACGGATCAAGAAATTAAAATGATGAAAAAATTGAGACTACAAATTAAGTATATTGAAAAATGTAGAGCACGTCAAAATAAAAGGAAACTAAATAATTATTAAAGACTTCTGTGCATAAGAGGAGTAGATCACAGGAGAGTTAACTTTTTTAAAAGACACAGAATGTAAAGTTTATAAGAAGATGCAAAATTTGCATGAAAAATGTATGTTGCAAGGACAGTTAATTCTAGTTCTAGTTCTCGTTCCTCAGAAATTTAGCAAAATAAAATCAGTTTGTAAGTACACCTGTGTAAAGCTACATATTCCACCAAACACCTATATTCAAACTTTCCATGTTTTTCAATGAAATACCAGATTTTTAGTGGTATTATTTTTTCTTTTCTTTTGAGATATATGGGGGTCAGTTTAGTGCCAGTAAAAGCTCCAGGTGGATGAGGTTAATAAAATTGTTTCTCTCTACTTACTAGTCCATTCATGATCAGTTAATTTATTACCAGGTCTGGGTTTATAAAAGATCATCTACTAGTGCACTGCTATGTAGGTAATAGCTATGATAGAATACAACTCAGGGGATATCACATACTGATCAAAGAGAATAGTGATATGTAAGTACAGAAAGAACTAAAAGGTTTCTTTAGTTTACTTCTTTTAATAAAAGGTTTTATTTTCATAATAGAAGTATTCTCTTTATAGAATTAAGAGGGTTGTTTTAAAAAGCTTCTGAGACCTCTTTTGCTAATCCCTAAAAAATCTGAATTAAAATAATATTGCTTTATGCTTTCCCCTCATTGTCTTCCTTTATTTTACTTTCACAAATGACAAGTAATTTTCAGATTTTCCCTTATACATAATAAATAAAGATTTTTTTTAACAATATGGACTAATCAGCATCCATAAAGGAACATTTAATTTTTGATATTAAAATTTTTCAACATTCTTCCAAAGAAGATTTCTAATCAATCACTAAACTACTTTTACTTATTTACAATAAAACCCAAGCCACATCCAATTTGGGATTTTTTTCAAATACCTCTGTATTTCACTTGGGATCACCTATTGTTAACTAGTGCATTTGCCTTCAAAAGTACGGAAGAATTAATTTCTCCTTAGAGTAGAGTAAACTTCATTAATTAACACCTAACAGCTCAGATCTACAAATTGATGTGAATAAATACAAAAATGTCATATCAAGAGATAATTTCAAAAACACAGTAATGCAATTTGATCTTTTTAATTTAACTTTCTTTTTCTCTCCAGGTTGTTTTTATGGGGTGAATTTTCCCTTTGCCTTTCCCAATTATTCAGTTATTCCAATTTAAGAGTAACTGCATAAGATCACTGTAGACAATTGGTTACATCAGCTTTAGGCTTTTATAGAATGATATGCTAGCCTGTAATTTTCTTTTTGAAATGTCAAAAGTATCAGCAGGTGATACTAGGAGTTAGGAGACACCTACTGTCACGGAAGCAAGATACCACTGTTTGTTTAGTACTTCCATTTTATAGGTACTTAAGGAGAGATAATCAATGCTTTGTAGGTACTATGCATTGCTGTCTCAAATCAGAGTTTGTAATCAAGGGCATGACCAGCCTAGCCTTGAAGCTAATCAAAATCAGGTTGGGAAAGAAGTGTGGAAGTCAGAAACTCGGAAAGCCAACATTGCTATGGAGGTAGTGGTCAGAACAACAGAAAACAAATAACGAAACAAACCAGGGCATCCCAAAATGCCAGGGAAGGCAACAATATATTCATCGTCATCTTGTATGTTTGCCCATGGTGTCAGTAATCCCTGGGTAACTGGACTTGGTTTCATTTGAAAGAAGTGAAACGCTGGACCTTCTGAATGTTTGTCAGAATCTATAGCCTTTTTAAGAATCTGAAGTTGACTATATATTGATGTCTCACTTTGTTAAGCCTGATGACTTTCCTTATATTTTAGGGAATTAAATTTAGCTTCCTAGTCTGAATTATGAGTCCTACCTCTCATAAGGCCTGTTCCTGGACATTTACATTCCTCTCTACAGACAAAGAGGTAGAAAGATATGCCTAGAACTCCTGGACCCACCTCAAAAAGGAGGGTAGGCCCTGTCAGGGCACAGGGAACAAGGGAGTCTCTTGTTGGGCACTTTAGGGACAAAAGTGTTAGGCAAACTCGGGTTGGATGAAATGGTGGGTGGTAGCTAAGAAAGTTATAGAGATTGTTGTTATTGGGCTCTTTGGATCATGAGACTTTGCCTGTAAAGCTGATCTTTCCCTTCACCCCTATTAATCTGTTTTGTGTTTTTTAATCCTTATTCTGGTTTCAGGCAACAGTTTTGGTGACTCTGGTGGGACAAAGGGACCTGTGATCAATATCTTGGGTTGGATTTTAGGCAACAGTATGAAGCCTTAGATCCCATGAAAAACCTTACAATTAATAGAAAAGCAGGTTTTTCATAAGATCCTTCTTTCAACAGACAGGATGTTCTAGATAATGTGAAGGTTTTAACTAATTTGATGGATATTGTTACCTGGGAGGGATTGGAAAAGGATGCAGCTGTAGACAGAAACAAAAGAAAACAAGAGAATCCTGTAAGCAGAAGAGGGCTGAGGTTCATGTACACATTCTGGTTATCCTGGTAACTTTTGCATTCTCTAGGTGTGATTATCTGTCTCAGTGGGATGAGGAAACCTGCTAATTAGCTCAATGTAATACGCTTAAAGAGAACTTACCTGAAGCACGAGATGAAACGTGGTGCTCTCGGAAATGATGCTGTGATAAAAGCCATGCAGGTGGAAAATTTCTGTCAGGAGAAGCCATAGAAATTTTTTGTTAAATCACTTTTATTCTGCTGTAGCCGTAGACCCTATAATGTCATATTATTATATTTTAATTTAAAAGAACATGCTTCTTGAATAAAGTGGGTTACTGGTATTAACCCCTGATTCAGCCTTGTTGGAGCACAGTGCCTTAGCAAACAAAAATATTTTTATACATTAATAATTTTATACAATTACTAAAAATTAGTTACAGAACTACAAATTTGATTACTTGATTTTGGTCATAGTTTTATTCTGGAGACAGTGAATCTGTTGCTCATTAGAAATAAATTTTTTTTATTATTATATTCATAAGAGAAAGAAAATTATAGATGAAGGAAATAGTGTAGCTTTGGAGAGCATATTTATCATATTCATTTATTTTAATATTTTTCTCTGACTGAAGAAGACTTAGTTTGATTTATAAACTGCAAAGTTAAAGCTTTATTGCGCAAGAACCTTTAAAATTGCTTTCTCATGACCAATTAGTAGCAGGAATTTTTTTCCCGTGAAATATCTAACAAAAGATAAGATAGCAAACCAACATCAAACCAGAAGAACAAACAAAAATCCAAATCAAACCAAACATAAACACAAACAAAAAAAACCCCACCAAAACTCAACTATGTTATAACAAATATTTGCAGCACTTTTCTTCTTTGACCCTTAGTCAGCTAGTAGATCAAAGAACCACCATGTTATTTATATTAGATATCCATGCCTAACAGCTATGTTTAGTCTTACAATTCTAGAAACTTTCTCTTTTCAGCAGTTTTCTCATTACTTACTGTAAGATGCCTTTGTCAGCCACACCTCTTAGATATTGGCCATTTTTCTGTTGAATAAAAATTTAGACAGAGGAAGGTAATAATAATAATTTAACTTGGAAGTTAAGAGTGAGAACATACCTGTAAAACTCTCTAAGTCTATTTCAAGATAGCTAGGTCTGATATTGTATCTTCTGGATATCATTACACCCTTTCCTTCCATGATAACAACAGTCCCAGGGCTTTGCCTGTACGTTTCATTAACAGTGGAAAATTTTGATTGAATTGTATGCAAATTTTATTCAATAATAATGTCATTTTCTAATGAAAATGTGTTGATATAACAGAACAAAGCAGTAATAACAAAGGACATATTTGTTTGTCTTTATTGTCTTTTTTTTACCTACTACTTAATTTATTCCTTTTAGCAGACATACTCAGTACAATTTTGAACCTTAATGAACTCAATCCATCTATGTTTTAATATTAAATATTTTACTTGTAAAGGCAGAGATAAGTCTTCTATTAATAATTTCTGCATAACCTGTGTTGTATATTTTTTTATATATATTAACAGTTTAAATGCTAACCTCGCCACCTAGTGCCCACCCGCCCCACGAGCCACGCCAATCCCCCTGTCCAGGGGGAGGAGTCCGGCTGTGCCCCCACTGCCAAAGAACACAGCCCGGCTCCCTCCACCAGCCCTCGCCGAAACCAGCATGGTGCAGGGAACACGGCTGCACAACCATGGGCAAACCATGGACCAAAGCGGGATCACCCGCCACCGCCACACGCCCGGCGCCACACATCCAACCTCCGGCCCCAGCATGTCCTGCAGCAGCACCGTGCCTCCCAAAGCACCGGCTGTTTCCACCGCCATGCCACGATGGCAGCCATGCGTTGTCCAAGGGGCTGGTGGGCGCCCATACTGCTCCAGGCAGCAGCCAGGACCAAGCACGCCCACCNCCCGATCCCGGTACTACATGTGTCCTCCTTCCCCCTTCCCCCCCTTCCCCTGAAGCAGAAAACACACACGAATCAAGGGGCAACTGGGTGGGGGAGGGGAAGGGAGAGGGAAGGGGGAGGAAAAATAAATCTTTTTACTTAACATAGGGAAGGTTTTCCCAGCCTCAGCTAACCCACGACAGCTTCATTCTATGCACAGTACCTTCTTTGACAATATGTCATCTTCAACACTAAATAAGTTTAATTTTCCTCAAAATGCCATTCATTGAGTTTGTAACATCCACACTCAACCAAATCTTTGGTTAATTTCCTATCCCATTATATAATACTATGCTTCTATTTTAAATGTAACATGTAGCCTTTTAGAAAGCCTTTTAGGGCTTCCGCTAAAACAATCTCTAATAAATACTAGCATGAAATTCTTGAAGACTAAAAATCAGAGGTGTCTATTTGATATTCTTTCAATGCCATCAGGCTGAATTAAATTAATGATATTGTAGATCAGTATTAAAATATAGCAATATGTCTATATCAGAGAATCATAATTGACCTATTTAGAGCTGAATTTACATAGGGTCTGAGCTCAACAACCATGAGATTTCTTTTAAGAAGAAGAAAAGAAAAAGATAATTTTTTCAATTTCTGTATAAAATAAAATATTTTCACTACGGTAGGAACTTATATATCAGAAATGTGTCTAGATAGGTTATTTCCAATCTAGACATTAATAATATTCTTAAATTTTAATGATCTATTTCCTCTACAGTGATGTAATGAATTAATTTTTCTTTAAGTTATTTACTGCTCCATCTGTAGGTCAGAACTGTATTGAACTGGAAGAAAATTAAAGTAACTTAATTAATTTTTAGAAGTTCCAAAGAAGGCAGAAGTTGAAACAATTCCAGGCAATAATCAAGACAGAGTACTTCAGAAATCTTCACAGAGATTTTTAATAAAAGCTGCGATTTCATGTAATCTTTGAGAAATCAGTTAGTTTAGATCACTTTTGTATCACTCCTATGATCATTCTGGATAACCTGGTGTGTTCAGATCATCAAAAAAACTTCTGTGCAATGACAAGGTTGCTAGTTGCCTTATTTTTATTTATGAACTAGTTTGTAAATGATGAGTTAAATAACTATCAGTGAACAGATGGCTTAGTATTCAGTAACATTTTCTTGTTACCCAACACACCGTTAGCCATGTGGGAAAAAAATAATCTAGATTGCTATTTGATATTTTTTATTTGCATGGCACACTGCCAAACGATTGTCATTTCCTCAGTCACACTGGAATGGAAAACAAGCTCTTGCTGCACATACATATTTGTAATTTGCCCCAGGAATAAACTAATTGCTGCTGTAAAATGCTGTTTGCACCTTACCTAGAATTCATCTATGAACCCTGGGAGAGTGGAATGTAGAGTCATTCCAGCTGGCCTTTTGGTTTTGACTAGACAATTAATAAGTGGCTGCCAATTAGCTGTTCACACTGGAACACTTAAAAATGAAAAAGTCTGCAGATGTGTAAATTAGATTCAACATCTATTGCTCATACTGATCATTCTTAACTTCATGGACCTTAGACAATATAGTTGATAAAGAATCGATGTGTCTTGTATCAGTCTCTCTGCCAACGCAGGTTTAGTCGCTATTATATGTTTACTGGGTCCTGTTCAGCAAAGTTAGGTTTCAAATTGTATCTTCACTAATTTTTTTTCTTAGGTATTTAACTAAAATTTGAGTAGATTCTTCTTTCCTAGATTTTTTTGATTGTTCATCTGTTTAATATTTCTTCAAAATGAGGCTAAATGTTCCCTCCTTTCATTTATTCTCTTGCCTCAAAACACTCTTCTGATACCAGAATCATGTACAGTGTATCTTAAATGGGCTTTAATCCTATTTCCAAAAAAGATTTGTATCTTGTGCACTAAAAGCTTAACTGCAGAGTTAAGGAAAAAGTATCGCAACTGACTGAAAGAACACTTGAGCATAAGCAGAACCAACAGGACATGTCATGACATTATGTAATAGGCCTCCACCCCCAGGAGCAGACATGGGAAATTGAGTGTATAAAACCGAAAGCATCATTGTACTCCGTGGGCAGCTAAGAGGACTTCTCTCCTGCCCCCGACTCTGCAATAATCAACTACCTGGTGCTAAAAGATACAACGTCTCTGAGTGGTGATACATTGCCAAGGCTTAACTTCCTTTATGGATTTGCTTTTTTTTCTATCGGCTGGCCTTCACAGTCAAACACAAGTTTCTGTATTCTGTTGAGTGATGCAGTTGCACTTTATCCTTCCTGCTTTTGCCAAAATATTATTCTTTCTTTCATCAATACATGTGCATATAACTCACAAAGGAAATTTCTAAAATTTCTGAAAAACAGTTTTACATATGGATACCTTCACTTCATATGACATGAGACTGTATTCTGATTTAGCAGATTTATTGTCATCGTAATAGAAGCTCTATTTTCAATATATAAAATAATAATTTTGACTTATAGTTTGTGAAATGGGAAATGGAGTTCACTCCCTCCTAGGAGATAGTGAAGGGTATCACCTGAATCATTGGTCATTTGATGCCATGTAGGGTATTAATAAAGACTCTTTCTCTGAAAACTTTGGAATACTTAAATTACCTTGACACTAAGACCCCATCTGGTTCTTGATATTGCATAAAGTTCTAAAGGTCTAAAATCGTATTACATAGTTTCATAATGTTGAGTGCCTATCTGAGCTGACTATTGGATGCTCAATAAGTAACTGACGAATTCTATGCCTTTCACAGTGACAATGCCAAGAGTGTAAATCCTCGAGCTGTAGGAAACAAGCACTTAGTATTTCTAATCTAGTTGACAAAACATTTGCCAGAGAATTGCCTTCTTGCAAGCAGTTATTGCATTAAGTTAATCAAAATTTTCGGCCTGTTTTAGGTATTTTTGAAGGAAGGAAGAGAAAGACCTTTTGCAGGGTAATCAACTATGTTACAATTACTTTAGACCAGGGATCCTCAAACTACGGCCCGCGGGCCAGATACGGCCCCCAGGGTCCTCAATCTGGCCCGCTGGTATTTACAGAACCCCCTCCACCTCTGTCCTGCATGGGGAGGGGGCCGGCACAAGGTCCCCTGGTCCTGATGCGGGCAGCAGCCCTGGGAGTGTGGCCGCGGGCCTCCCCCCCCACCCCCGACCCAGGGTGTCCCTCCTGTGGGGGATCCCTGGAGGTGGCAGCAGTGGTCACTCCAGGCATCCCCAGCGTGCCCGCCGCCAGTGAGGTGATGGCACCTCGAGGCCCCAAGCACTGTTTTGTAAATCACTGAAGCTGGACTCTGTCATGAAAATTGTGGTTTCTTGTGTTAACTTCATTAGAGCTCATGCACTAAACCACAGACAGTTTCAGGAATTTCTGTCTGAGCTAAATGTTGCCTATGAAGATATTCTGTACCACACAGAAATCCGTTGGCTGAGTCGAGGGAGAGTTTTGAAACGATTTTATGAATTACTTCCACAGGTTTATGATTTTATGCTTTCTAAAAACAAAGAAGTACCAGAGCTCGAAGATGCAGAATGGAAATGGCATCTTGCATTTCTAACTGATGTAACAGAGCTACTCAACAATTTCAATGTCCAACTTCAAGGAAAGGGGAAGCTCATCTGTGATATGTATTCACATTTGAAAGCATTTCAAGTCAAATGACACCTGCTCATTAACCAAGTAAAGGAGGAAAACTGCCTCTTCTCACAACTCAAAACCCGTCTGCAGAAAAATCAGCAGTTGCATTCCCAAACAAAACATGTATGGATGTACTAGAAATGTTGCAAAAGGAGTTTCAAATTCGATTTAAGGAGCTCTGACATACAGCTTTTCTAGAACCCATTTTCTCTTGACATTGAAACTGACGATCCAATTTACCAAATGGAATTGGCTGAACTACAGGCAACTGAAAGATGCATTCAAATCAAGCAGCCTTACTAATTTCTATGCATCTCTCCACTCAGAGACATATCATAATCTCAGGAACCACGCCCTCAAAATTGCAACCATTTTCGGCAGCACCTATGTCTGTGAGCAGACTTCTTCCCGAATGAAACATCTGAAATCTCCAATCAGATCCAGACTAACTGATGAACACTTGCATCACTTGCTACGACTAGCAGTGACAAATATGGAACCTAACATTGACCATCTCATTAGCCAAAAACAGGCCCATAATTCACCTTGAAATATTATTTGGTTTTGTTGATTACAATTGTTCTTCATTTTAAATATTGCATTCTGTTTCTTGGTTTTTGTGCACTACTACAAATAAAATATGTGCACTGTGCATAGGAATTAATTCATTTTTTTCCAACTATAGTCCACCCCCTGACAGTGTCTGATGGACAATGAACTGGCTCCCTGTTTAAAAAGTTTGTGGACCCCTGCTTTAGACAGACAGGAAATTTCATGTTTCACAAGCGTTTGTATTTCAAATCAACTGTTCTCAGAAGGCCACGACAACCACTAAGAAGCGATCTGAGTTATTATGTACAATTCTGATTTTGTTTGTTCTAGAAAGATTAATTGAGTTTAAAATAAGTTAATAAAATGCATTTGGAGGTACTTGAGAAAATTTGCTCTGTTAAAACTTGCAGAGCCTGACATTAATCTAGTAAAATAGAGCTATAGAATAAATCTTATCAATCTGTCAGAGAAGAAAGGATAGGATGACCATGAATTAATGAGAAATGGTAGTGGATATTCTGCACACTAGAATATACATAAGGAAGTTATGATTAATTTTGTGCTTGAAATTAAAGGGAAATACTAAATGACAGTTGGGTTCTTGGAAAGAATGATGGAAGCCTAATATAATTGTGAACAGAAGTATAAGTGTTTTAGGAATAGCTGGAGTCTGGAAGGAGAAAATGTAGGTAAGGTTTCAAGTGGTCTTATCAAGTGTTAAGACTGACTGCCTGCAAGATAAATGACAGAATCACAAAATGGTTGAGGCTGGGAGGGACATCTGAAAGTCATGTGGTCTTATGAGCCTACTCACGCAGTCATGGGCAGAGTGCTGCCCTGGACTGTATCCGGATGGCTTTTGAAGATTTCAAAAGGCAGAGGCTCCACAAGCTCTCTGGAAAACTTGTTCCCACGTCCACTCACCATCACAGTAAAAAATGTTGCATTATGTTTCATAAACTCTGTCCTCTTGTCCAATTATGGGACACCATTAGAAAGAATCTGTCTCCACCTTCTTTACACCCTTTCTTTCAGATATCTATACACAATCATTAGGTCCTTGCAGAAAAAGAGATATCCTACATACTGATAGACATTGACTAATCAGTCACTGTGATTTACAAAAAAAAATAAAAAAATAACCACACATGCACACAACTTGAGTTTCTGAGATCATAAATTCTTTATACTAGCTACTTTGTTTTATGTTTTTCCTTTATGATAGCAAAGCTGGTTTCCCTTCTAGTTCCGTCTTAAAGTGCTTTTGTATTCTTTCATAACAGCTGGAACAAAGCTTCCTTTGAAATACCAATCAGGTAACCTTGAGGATAAATAAGTGCTCCCCTTGAAGTTTTGTGTAGTCTTAGCATATGAAGATTATCTGTCCATTGATTTGACAGGTTTCTGATTATCTGACTATAAATAATAGCTGCTCTAAGACTCAGAGCAGTTTTTGCTTTGCAGACTGCTATAACACTATTGCACCTCACCTGAGCTACTATAAATTTCAGAGATGGCAATCTGAGTTAGTTCATCACACTGACTTAAGTCAGAAATTTACGCCTCTTTCCAAAAACAACAATCCAAAAGGATGCTATATGACCCCCTGTTTTCTAAGATTACATGTTTTAATATGAAGTTTCTACATTTATTCCTATACTTACAGCTTTTTTTTTTAATGGGAAAATTTCCTTCAAAAGTCTTTTTTTGCTTAACAAAAACTTAGCAAGCCTGTCATTCTCAAATATACTAGCTCCGAGTAGAAAAATAGAATTTGTGATAATTTTCCTGTGTTCATACAGAGAAATCATAGGAAGATTAACCATATTCCTTTGTCCTTGAAATACTTTTAGATTAAGTTTGCACTGCTTTACATTTATATTTATATATGCCACTAAATAACAGGTATGCTTATTGTCAGAAATGGCACTAAAAAATAGACTGAATCAAAACCCAACTGATATAGCATATACGTTTTTGGATGGAGCTAGTTCATTTCTTACTGTTATGGGTTTGAGGGGAGGGGGGTGGTCTTGGGGGTTTCGAGGTCTTGGGGTTTTGGGGGGATTAAACAAGGGAGGGAAGGGTGTTTGGGAGGGAGTTTGGGTGATTCACTTGCTGCCCTATTTTAAAACCTTTTTTTTTTTTTCTAGAAAGCTGAAAGCCTGGAAAATCTTCCTGCCCTGCCTTCCCTCTCTGCATGCTGGGGCTGGGGTTCTCCCTGGGCCAGGTGGAGACCGGGGTNTGAATCAAAACCCAACTGATATAGCATATACGTTTTTGGATGGAGCTAGTTCATTTCTTACTGTTATGGGTTTGAGGGGAGGGGGGTGGTCTTGGGGGTTTCGAGGTCTTGGGGTTTTGGGGGGATTAAACAAGGGAGGGAAGGGTGTTTGGGAGGGAGTTTGGGTGATTCACTTGCTGCCCTATTTTAAAACCTTTTTTTTTTTTTCTAGAAAGCTGAAAGCCTGGAAAATCTTCCTGCCCTGCCTTCCCTCTCTGCATGCTGGGGCTGGGGTTCTCCCTGGGCCAGGTGGAGACCGGGGTGGAGCCGCTGCTCCTGCCCGCTCTCTTCTGGGGCCAGGGGAGGGCAGAGGCTGCTCCCAGTGGGGGCTAGTCCTGGCTGTCTCCCCCGCAGTTTCCCCAGCCCAGGCTGGGACTGGGGCGGCTTCTGTGCTGTTTGATCTCTCCTGTGGCCAGGCGGTGCTGGGAGCTGCCTCTGTCTGCTCCACAGCTCCAGGAAGCAGAGACCGACCATGCTGGCCTCCATTAGCGGGAGAGGGGGTGCTGCCGCTCCAAAGTGGGGGGGTGGCAGAGTTCTCCCCAGCCCCTNGGGCCAGGGGAGGGCAGAGGCTGCTCCCAGTGGGGGCTAGTCCTGGCTGTCTCCCCCGCAGTTTCCCCAGCCCAGGCTGGGACTGGGGCGGCTTCTGTTCTGTTTGATCTCTCCTGTGGCCAGGCGGTGCTGGGAGCTGCCTCTGTCTGCTCCACAGCTCCAGGAAGCAGAGACCGACCATGCTGGCCTCCATTAGCGGGAGAGGGGGTGCTGCCGCTCCAAAGTGGGGGGGTGGCAGAGTTCTCCCCAGCCCCTAGCAGCCCCTGGTTCCCCCTCCTGGGTCTCCCAGGTCCCGGCAGCCGTGCTAACATCAGGGAGATTGTGCCCAGAGGCAGCGGCTGGCCAGCAGGGCCACGCAGCAGGGCTGGGACACCGGTGGTGGGCAGTGGTGGGACCCAGGTCCTCCATGGCATGGTAGCAGGCAGAATAGGGTGGTGGGTGGAACCACGCTGTGAGTGCTGCTGCTGGACCCCGGCATGCCCGCGGGTGGCGGTAGGGACTTGGCCAACTGGCGGGGTGGCGCGGGTGGTGCAGTCCAGGTGGTGAGAGCTCCCAGCTTGCAGGCAGAGACATGCTGCGAATGCTGGCGCCGGACCCCGGCACAGCTATGCTCAGTGGTGTGGGCACGGTGGTGGCTGATCCTGCCCAATCCAGCCTTGCACCTCGTGGAGCGCACAGAGCTGCATGGTGCCCCACCCCCCGGCAGTGGCCAATGCCGGGGAGTGGCAGCCAGCGCTGCCGGACCACGGGATCCCCGTTACCTGTAATGCGGTCCTGGTGGTGCTGGCGGCGGCAGCTTCTTGGCCCACGGGCGGCTCCTGCAGTCCCGCTGGTGCCACCTCTTCAGAGGTTCCCACAGACGGTGGGTGCAGCAGCTGCCAGCCTGCAGGCCCTGGGCACATGGCGTTTTGGTGGGAACTGCCATTTTGCTCAGAGTGCCAGATCCCAAAGAAAGGCAGAGCCCAAGCACCACCATCCAATCAGAAGATGGCTTGGGCGGGAAGAAGACACCAATTCCCGTGGAACTTGGAGGGCATAAAAAGCGTGAACATGGAAGTCCTTGCTGTCTTCAGCTTCCTCCTCAGCTGGGAACAGCACAGCCCCTCTCCTCGTGGGTCCTAGACTCCGCAGCCTCCTTCCACCCACCTCCATCGACACAGGGAGCAGCACAAGGCCATCGGAACCCAGCCTAACCGCAAGTGATAGCTTCCCTGTGGGTGTTCCCTGGGGGAGGTGTGCTTTTCACCACTTTTTGTATTTTGCAGGGACTTTGAGGGCCAGGAATATACCATATGAGACAGAGAGAGGTGGCTACCCTTTTCCTTCCCCTGATCTCTGCGAGCCTGCCTGGCCTTTGAGAAGCAATTTGTTTGGCTTTTTTAAATTTTTTTGCGTGACAACTGTCAGGTTTTCATATTTGTGTATTTTGTTTAAGACTGGGAGTTTCCATAAGGTTTTCCTGGTAGAGCCCCTAGATAATAAACTGTTTTCTGCTGTTGGACCTGTTCAGTCTTTTCGTCATCGTTGTATGCACACCCCTAGTGAAAATAGTGGTCCATATCACCACACTTATTAACTGCAAGCATTAAGAAAAGAGATATAATATGAAGTATATTCAGCATATTATAAATGGAGTTTATGACTGACCTGAGAAAGCACAGGATAAGGGATGGGAATTATGCCATTGTCAATCATAAATATAAAAAAGAGAAGATAAATATTTTAAAAAAAATCTCTGTATTTAGTCATCTTATTTGGTAATAATTATTAACAGTGTAACATTGAAATTATTGTTTTCGTTAGAAACCAATAATGCAGATATTGATGGATTTTTCACTATTGCTGCATCAGGGGAAGTTTACACTGGATGTTAGAAAAAAAATTTTCACAAAAAGAGGGATTGGCTATTGGAATGGGCTCCCAGGGAGGAGGTTGAGTCACTATTCCTGGAACTTTAAAAGGAGACTGGATGAGGCACTTAGTGCCATAATTTAGTTGATGAGGTGGTGTTGGTAATAGATTGGACTTGATGATCTAAAAAGGTCTTTTCCAACTTAGTTAATTCTGAGATTCTGTGTGAGGGTGTCCTTACCCTCCCAGGAGTTGCTGAGAACTCACACAAGTGACGGCTGGTCTTGGCTTGAGCAGCCACCATGGCCCGGATCAATGGAAGGCAGTTGGAACCCTCTCCAGTGGACAGCATGGCTCTGAGGAGCAAAAGTGCCACTGACAAAGGTGATTGGCAGGGGAGACAAGGCAGGGGTCCTGGGCAAGTTGTGCAGTGACATTAAAGCTGAGCACGGGAAAACCAAGCCAAATGGAGTTGGAGTGGTCCAGAGGGATGCCTCCCATCCTCAGTTCTCCAAATATGAGAGATATTTGCCAAAGTGAGCCAACGTTTTTCTCTCTGAGCCCAAGGCTGTGTGAGCATGGGAGAGGTGCTGTGCTGCTGCTGCTGTTTTCTGCCCAGGGATAATGGCTTTCTTTATGTACCTTACTGGCCCCAGGCTAGGCCATCAAGTTCTTTGAGTCAAAAGAACTATTTAGTTTCTGATGGGACAAAAAACTTTGCCAAACTTTTACTTGATCCATATTTTTGAGTATTAATATTTACTTGTAGTTTAGTTTTGACCTGGAGAAGTCAAAATTAATTCCTAAAGTGCTACTAACATATTCCTGTCTGTAGGGCTACATATTTAGGAATCTGCCAGTGTGCAGCAGTATGGATTGCTGCGTCCATCTCTGTTGTATTTCCAGTTGCAAACTGCGAGGTTTACAAGTAAAGTGGCAGGAGAAATTAACCCAATTTAAGAGATATTACAAGTCAGAGTTCCAATATACTAAAAAGATTACAATACATACAATGATACAAAATAAAAACTGGTTTTGACCTACAATGACAGAGTATAACCCAGCACCCTGGGAAAGAACAACATGGTGCTTCTTAGCTCCTGTGCTGAGCATTGCATGGTCCCCCTGAGTGCAAAATAGAGAGGAACGAAATCTGTTGGTCTGGATGATGTTCATCAAATTAATGATCACAGTCTTCTCGAGAGTGGCAGTCACAATCCTGTTGAAGTTCTGTTCCTCCTCTGGATCCAACCAGTGGTATCTCAAGTCCCAAACCCCAAATATTATGTATGCTCTGGTTCATTTAGGAATGCTCAGTACCTCCCACAGGGCAGAGAGTTTCAAAATGGATGGTTTAACTCTGTGAGTCATGGGATAGTTTTGGACTCTCATGATCTAGGCCATTGTAACCACCTACAATGCCAGTGCAGTGGAGTCCATCAGCAAAGAGGACCGCACCAGTTGGTTGTGAAGGTGTTAAGCTGGAGTGAAGTTGCCACAACTGAGTCATTGCTGTGAAAAGGGACACTCCCTTGCCTGGCTAGGTTTGTCTCCTTCCTTATCTATTGAGGCCTGAGGTGTCAGGTATCCCGTGAACAACTGCTACAAATGATTCATTACTAACAGTCCACCAGAAATGACATAGACGGTATAGAATATACAGTTATACTCACTTATATACCAACTAGTCCCGGACCCTGTAACTATGACATAAGCCTATAGTGTTAACTCAGGACAACATAAAGTTTTCCTTCAACACATCTAGATAATTTTTAATGATGGAAGGCTCAATCAGAATGTTAGTTGGATCCCAAATATTGCAAATTAAAATGTGGAATACTTCTTGAAATAAACATGTTGAAATAAGATATCTGACCTTTGTAAGACTTTTACCAATCAATTTGTAGAGCAGATCATACTTAAAGATGTCTTCTTAGCTAAAACCATCTAAACTCTCTTTGAAGAAAAATTGAAAATCTTATTTTTCCTATGTGATTGGTATGATTTGTCTGTGAAAACTGGAATAAGAATGGAATTCACGAAGCTTGCATTACGAGTTAAACTGGGGAAAAAGGGGGAGAGAGGGA